>PVKC010007215.1:0-29639 GCA_004027635.1 Crocidura indochinensis
GAGACCCCTAATGGAGTCCACCTGAAACCACAGCAGGCCAGCCGAGTGGGCATTCAGGCCAGGCCTAGAGTCCAGGGGAAATAGGAGAATGGCGGGGGTGGGGGGGCGTTATGATAGTTCTCAATGTAGTTATTTCTATAACTGAACTCATCACTCTTTCTAGTGAACTTCATGTAGTGAGCTGGAAATCCAGCCCTCCTGTTTTGTCTCTGAAAAATTTTGCAAGAATGTCTTTTATTCTTCTTAAAACCCATATATGAGTGAGACTATTCTGTGTCTATTTCTCTCCCTTTGACTTATTTCACTCTGCATAATAGATTCAATCTACATCCATGTATAGAAAATTTTCATGACTTCATCTCTCCAGACAAATGCATAATATTCCATTGTGTATATGTACCACAGTGTCTTTAGCCATTTTTCTGTTGAAGGGCATCTGGGTTGTTTCCAGAGTCTGGCTATTGTAAATAGTGCTGCAATGAATATAGATGTGAGGAAGGGATTTTTGTATTGTACTTTTGTGTTCCTAGGGTAAATCCCTAGGAGTGGTATAGCTGGATTGTATGAGAGCTCAATTTCCAGGTTTTGAAGGAATCTCCATATCCCTTTCCATAAAGGTTGAACTAGACTGAATTATCACCAGCAGTGGATAAGTTTCTTTCTCTCCACATTCCCACCATCACTGTTTGTTCTCATTCTTTGTGATGTACACCAATCTCTGTTATGTGAAATGGTACCTCATAGTTGTTTTAATTTGCATCTATTTGATTAATAGTGATATGGAGCATTTTTTCATGTGCCTTTTGGCTATTTTTATTTCTTTTTTTGTCCAATTGTCTGTCCATTTCTTCTCCCCATTTTGTGATGGGATTAGATTTTTTTCTTGTAAAGTTCTGTCAGTAACTTGTATATTTTGGATATTAGCCCCTTATCTGATGGGTATTAGGTGAATAGTTTTTCCCACTCAGTAGGTAGCTCTTTTATGCTGGACACTGTTTCCTTTGAGGTGCAGAAGATTCTCAGCTTAATATATTCTCATCAGTTTATCTCTGCTTCCACTTGTTTGGAGAATGAGTCTCCTCCTTGAAGATGCCTTTAGCCTCAATGTTATGGAGTGTTTTACCTACATGTTGTTCTATATACCTTATGGAATCATGTCTGATATCAAGGTCTTTAATTCATTTTAATTTTACCTTTGTACATGATGTTAGCTGGGGGTCTAAGATCGCTTTTTTGTGAGTGCTAACCAGTTGTGCCAAAACCACTTGTTGAGAAGGCTTTCCCTGCTCAATTTAGGGTTTCTTGCTCCTTTATCAAAAATTAGGTGATTGTATGTCTGGGGGAACATTCCAAGTACTCAAGCCTATTCCACTGATCTGATGGTCTCTCTTTATTCTAATACCATGCTGTTTTGATAACTATTGCTTTGTAATACAGTTTAAAGTTGGAGAAAATAATGCATCCCATATTCTTTTTACTAAGTATTTCTTTAGCTATTCGTGGGTGTTTATTGTTCCAAATGAATTTCAAAAGTGTTTGATCCACTTCTTTGAAGAATGTCATGGGTATATTTAGAGGGATCCCATTAAATCTGTACAATTCTTTGGGGAGTATTGCTATTTTAATGATGTTAATCCTGCCAATCCATGAGCAGGGTATATGTTTTCATTTCCGTGTGTCCTCTATTATTTCTTGGAGCAGGATTTTATAGTTTTCTTTGTATAAGTCTTTCACTCTTTGGTCAAGTTTACTCCAAGATATTTGAGTTTGTGTGGCACTAATGTGAATGAGGTTGTTTTCTTAATATCCATTTCTTCCCTATCATTATTTGTGTATAAAAAGGCCATTGACTTCTGTGTGTTAATTTTGTAGCCTGCCACATTGCTATATGAATCTTATTGTTTCTAGAAGCTTAGAAAAAGCTTTTTTTTTAATTATGGGATACTTCGTAAATGTGTGTGTCATCCTTTTGCAGGGGTTATGCTTATCTTCTCTGTATCATTCCGATTTTAGTATATGTGCTGCCAAATCAAGCACTAGAAAAAGTTTTTATGTCTTTTAATGCATTTAAGCCTTCGCAGAGAGCTTTTAGTTTATACACTTAATCGTAGAAATCAGTTTTGAACTCATTGTGAATAATTAGCATTCACTTAAGTTTTGTGTGAACACTCTTTGGATTATAAAAGGAAGAAACATTCTACATATAATTAGATACCTATGAAGCATTTCTACTGAATCTAAGATACTTAAAAGGATTCTTGCTTTGGCCTTATACCTGAATTTGAACTAAGAATGTTGCTTTTAATTAGTTTTTAAATAAAAATTCAGGACTAATTGTTATATTCACTGGAGTTTTCAAGTGGAAAAAGGTCCTACTAAATTATTCAGAAGTGCTATAGTATGTGAAATAGCATTTCTTCTATAGGTACCATTAATGGTCAGTAATTGCAAGTCATCTTTGTCAAACACACAAAAAAAATTCAAATATATTGGGGTCAGATCAAATTGGGAGCAATTTATCTAGAAGCAATGAGAAAATAAGACTTAGTTAATTAAATACATTCTTCAGGTGGTGACAAAGTAATAAATGTACAATTAAATCTAATACCTACTTTACTGAAAAAATTTTAAAGTTCCTTGAGTAATTTTTCTTAGTTGTTGCCTTCCATTCTATCATATACACCATCACTTTTAATTTTGGGGAGGAATAACTAAGGTTGACAGAGCAAATAAATGTTAACTTTTATTTTCCTTTTTAAATCCATTATTCACTATTTCTAACTTTGTTCTGAACTGGTAAAGGCATGGGAGAGGAGTAAATTTCTTGAGTCAGTTGCACTGGTCAAC
This sequence comes from Crocidura indochinensis, assembly GCA_004027635.1. Taxonomy (NCBI): domain Eukaryota; kingdom Metazoa; phylum Chordata; class Mammalia; order Eulipotyphla; family Soricidae; genus Crocidura; species Crocidura indochinensis. The sequence continues at coordinate 2,848 of PVKC010007215.1, forward strand.
ACTAAGCACAATCCAGGGTTTATAGGAGAGAAAATAGAATTGTCTACAGTACTTATTCCTTTAGATCCCAAGAATAAGGTTCCTTGGAATGACAAGATTTTATACAGAAACTGATTCACATGTACCTATTTCCTTCTACAGGTATGAGTTATCATGCTCTCTTCACAGCTTTAGGTCTAAGAATAATAAAAATATTTTTGATACTAGGTCCAGTATCCCATCCCATTTCTTGTACTGTATCTACATTGTTTCTTATATTTTGAAATAAAAACTTTATTAAACTTTACAAAAAATCCACACATTTGAATACCCCACATTCCTCCCTCCTGGAACTAATATTGATCCTATGATCAAACTAATAAGATGATAGATTATTAGATAGATAGATAGATAGATAGATAGATAGATAGATAGATAGATAGATAGATATTGAAATGGATAGAATAATTATTACCTTTTTAACAAGACTGAGAATACTGATCCCTAATCTCACAGTGGAGTAAACTAGGGGAAGTTATTTACAAAAGACCTTAAAATGCATCTACCAGCAGAAATGAAAATAATGATCAAAAGTAATAGAATGAAATTCAAATAAATAAATTAAATAAATAAGTAAAAAATAAATAAAATGAATTTAAAACAATAAAATAAAAAATGACCAACAATAATAAGGTTGAAAAATTGGTTAAAGAATGGATTTTTTTCTTTTCCAGATACCATTCCCAAGTTTGGAAAAATACTGGTACACATTCATATAAATCATTTAAAGGCAGCAAGGTGGCAGTGAGGAGATGGTACAGTGGATAGAGTATTTGTCTTGCACAGAGGTGACTTGAATTTAATCTCTGGCACCCCATATGGTCCCACTAAATACAACTAACTGTGATCTATTAGCACAGTCAGAAATGAACTTGAACACCACTCTATATGGTACGGAAAAATAAAACCAAAAACCAGATTTAAAAATGATGAAGGGCTTTACAGTAATGTATGAATTAAATAAATATTGATATATTTAATAATCAGGTATTCACTTTATTTCCCACTTTGATCCCAAAATTCATCAGGTAAGTATTTTGAAATCACTTGAAACATTCAAAAATTAAAAGAGAATTTACCTCAAAATGATATCAAGAAATTATAAGAAAATGTTAGAATTCATTTATAGAGAATTCCAGAATTGCCAAACTTTAGCCATAGGAACAGAGATTGCAATGTTTTGATGCTAAATTATTAAATATTAATGCTTAACGAAGCATCATCAAGTACAGATAAAATCCAAAACCGTGAAAATCATTGTCCAGATACTAGCAATGGAAATAAATTGTTCCCAGGTAAAGGGGGAGGTTCCAGAGACCTCGACACAACAGGGCCCTCTACCATTGTGGCTAGCTGAATTGCACAGACCCTCAGGAAGATTGGGAGGGGCAATTAACCCAGGTACAACCAGAGGATGTGGAAAGGGCCAAACCTTAGGGACTTCAGCCAACATACCAACCTAGAGCCACATTCCAGAGAAGAGACCCAGCCCCATGCCACAGGTGGCAAAAGAAAGCTGAAATCTGAAGGCATTGAACTCCAAGCCAAACCATTAAATGCAAATAAATTTGTAAACTAAGGAAGACACTAACAACTGGGGATATGGAGAGAAATTCTAGCAAGTTTCCAAGTCCACCAAAATGGACAGGCCAATAGATGAGGACCTAAATGCAGTGAAGCAAGCCATGGCAAAATAAATGAAGGAATCATTAGCCAGCTAGTTCAAGAAATCCATAGATGAATAAATCATCCAACTTAAAGAAGACCTGCTACCAAACATGAGAGGTTCTATACAAATGGAATTAAAAGAAATAAAAAACACCATAAAAAACCATAATAGCAGAATCATACTGTTGAAGATTTGCATAGAAGAACTTAAAGAAAAACTGCAAACCAATAATGACAAATAAGCCAACAATGAAATAAAAGGTAAAATTTTGGGGAAAAAAGTTAAGTGTTTAATGAACAAAGACAAAAGAAATAATCTATGGATTGTAGGTATACTGGAAGGGGAGAAAATAGGGAAAGGGGAAGAACAAGGAGTCATGGAAATATTAGCAGAAAACTTTCCCACCCTCTGGAAAGAGATTTTGGGGCAAATTAGGAGATGAAAAGAGTCCCTAGTAAAATACACCCTAATAAACCAACTACAGGACATATATTAATCCAAATGGAAAAAAAAAAAAACAGAGAAAGATAAACTCCTTAAAACAATAAGGGAGGAAAAAACCTCAACTACAAAGGAAAAGGAACATAAAAATCAAACCAGATCTCCCATTTGAAAAATTCAAGCAAGAAGACAGTAGAATGACATATTTAAAGGACTGAATTAAAGAAATTTCCAACCTAGAGTATACTATTCAGCAAAACTCTCATTCATATGGGAGGAGAGACTAACAACATTCTCAGACAAGAACTGGCATTATTTGTGCAAACAAAACTGATTGTAAATTATGTACTCAGAGATGAATTACACAATCCAAACCCCTGATTGTAACAACAACCAGGCTACACAATATAACTATGCACCAATCCTCTCTGCAATAATATCCTTAAATGTCAATGGACTAAACTCTCCCATTAAAAGACAAATAGTAGAGAACTGGATTAGAAAACATAAATGAGATTTTTGCTGCCTGCAAGAAACACACCTACAAATACAGGATAGACACAGGTTTAGATCAAAAGGATGGAAATCAATTATTCAAGTCAATGGAATAAAAATCTGGGACGGTTATTATTATATCAGACCAAATTACATTCAACCTCAAGAAAGTTATCAGAGACAAAAAGTCACTACTTACTGAGATCAGGGGAACACTAGATCAAGAAGTACTAATTCTGGTTAATATTGATGCACCAAATGCAGAGCCAGAAAAACATGTAAAGCATTTGTTTGCATACCTGGAGGAATATATGAGAGGAAATGTGATAGTAGTAGCAGGTCTCAATAGTTCACTATTACTACTGGACATATCCACCAGACAGATAACTAACAAGGAAATAAGAGCCCTAAATTAGAAATTAGAAGAACTATGGCTGGGCTAGAGAGATAGCTCAGTGGTAAGGCATTTGCCTCAGATGCAGAAGGATGGTGGTTTGAATCTCAGCATCCAATATGATTCCCCGAGCCTGCCAGGAGCGATTTTTGAGCATAGAGTCAGGAATTATCCCTGAACGCTGCTGGGTGTGACCCCAAAACCAAAGAAAAATTGAATAACTAGGGTTAATAGACATATAGGGTCTTCCACCCCCAGAAAGGAGAATACACATTCTTCTCAAGTGCACATGGGACCTTCTCCAGAGCAGACCATGACTTAGGACATAAATCTAACTTGTATAAAGTCACAAATATAAGGAATATTAGAAGCACCCTAAGATCACTATGCAACAGAGGTCAAGATTGACTGTAAACAGAAGCTATGGAGAAAATATAATACCTGGAGATTTAACAACATGCTGCTCAACAACAGCTGGATCAAAGAGGAACTCAAGAAGAAATAAAAAGATTCCTTGAGACAAACGATAATGAAGAGTCAAATTGTCAAAAATGTGGGCACAGCAAAAGCAGTAATTAGGGGGAAACTCATAGCAATACAGACCTATTGAGAAAAGAGGAAAATGACAAAATCAGAAGTTTAAAGGGACACCTTAGAGGGCTGGAAAAACAGCAGCAAAGAAACCCAAACACATTCAGAAGACAAAAAATAATAAAAAATAAATGCAGAAATAAACAACATAAAAACTAAGAAAGTAATACAAAAAAAAATCAATGAGACCAGGAGTTGGTTTTTGAAAGAATAAACAAGATAGAAAAACCACTGGCAAGACTCAACAAAAAAAGAGGGAAAACACCCAAATAAATAGAATCACAAATCAAAGGGGAGAGATTACAACAGAACCTGAAGAAGTCCAACATATCATGAGGACTTCTTATGAAAAATTATACTCAGGCTATAGAACCCAGAAGAATTAGATTCATGAAAAAATATCATCCTCCAAGACTGGATAAGGAAGATGTAGATAGCCTTAGCAGGCCAATCACATCTGAGGAAATTGAATCAATAATTAGGAAGCTCCCCAAGAACAAAAGTCCAGATCCAGATGGTTTTACAGGTGAATTCTATCAAATATTCCAAGAAGATTCACTACCACTGATCTACAGGCTCTTCAAAACATTGAAAAAAAACAGGAAACTTCCTAATTCCTCCTATGGTGCTAATATCTCACTCATTCCCAAAGATGGCAAAGACACCACCAAGAAAGAAAACTATAGACCAATCTCACTAATAAACAAAAATGCAAAAATCCTCAACAAAATCTTAGTAAACGAATCCAGTACTTCATTGAAAAGATTATACACCATGACCAAGTGATGCAAGAATGATTCATCCCAGGGATGCAAGAATGATTCAACAAAAGCAAATCAATCAATATCATACACCATATCAATAATAAGAAAGACAAAAATCACATGATTCTATCAATTGATGCAGAGAAGACATTTACAAAACCTAACACCCCTCATGATGAAGACACTCATAAAAATAAGACTAGAAGGAACACCTTCCTCAAGATAATTACAGTTATCTATGAAAATCCCACAGTCAACATTATCCTTAATGGTGAAAAATAGAAAGCATTTCCACTAAGGTTAGGAACTAGACAAGGCTGTCAACTCGCTCCAGTCATATTCAATATAGTTTTAGAACTCATAGCAATTAGAATCAGACAAGAGAAGGGAATCAAAGGAATCCAAATACGGAAAGAAGAACTCAGACTTTCTCTTTTTGCAGATGATATGATGATATACATCAAAAACCCTAAAAAGCCCACAGTAAAACTCCTGGAAGTAATTAACCAATACAGCAATGTGGTTGGTTACAAGGTCAATACACAAAAGATGGTAGTGGTCCTCTATACAAATAATGAAGTAGAGGAGAAAGAGATTAAGGAGACAATCCCATTTAAAATAGTATCAAAAATATCAAGTACTTAGTAATCAACCTTACAAGAGAAGTGAAGGACCTATACCTTGAAAAAGCAAAGCACTTCAGAATGAAATTGAAGAGGATCTAAGGAAATGGAGGAATATTCCCATGCTTATGGGTAGGTAGAATCAACATAGTCAAAATGACTATTTTACTTAAACTTTTATATATATTCAATACAATCCCTATCCAAATTCAGACATCATTTTTAAAGACTTAGAACAATCAATCATAAAATTCATCTTGAACCACAAAAGACTCAGGGTAGCAAATACATACTGAAAAGCAAGAAGTTGGGTGGCATCTCTTTACCTAACCTAAAGCTATACTATAAATCCATAGTGATCAAGACAGCATGGTACTGGAACAAACCCACTCAGACCAGTGGGTTAGAAAGAATATCCGGATATAAACCCCCAAATATACAGTCAAATAATATTTGACAAAAGAGCCAAGAACTTGAACTGGAACAAATACAGTCTCTTCAACAAATGGTGCTGCATCAACTGGATAACCACCTATAAGAAATTGAAAATTGATCCATACCTCACACCTTACACAAACGTCAACTCAAAATGATTAAAGACCTTGAAATTAGACTCAAATCTATAAAGTTTATTGAGAAAAGCATAGACAGAACACTCTAAGAACTACAAATCAAAAAAGTCTTTGAGGATAGAATGCCAATGGCAAGAACTTTAGCATCAAACTTAAACAAATTGGACTACATCAAACTAAAAAGTTTCTTCATGGCAAAATAAACCATACTTAATAATAGAAGACAGTTAATGGAATGGGAAAACTTTTTTGCACTCAACACATCAGATAAAGGGCTGATATCTAGGATATACAAAAAAAGTCAGAAAGCTGAGCTCCAAAAAAAATCTAATAAAGTCATATAAAAATGGAGAGAAGAACTGAATAGACACTTCTCCGAGTAAGACCAAAAGATGGCCAACAGACACATGGAAACATGATCGCCTTCACTCATCATTAGGGAAATCCAAATCAAGACAACTATTAAGTACCACCTTACACCAGTGAGGATGGCTCACACAAAAAATAATGGGATCAATCTCTTTTGGAGGGGATTGTGGTAAGGAAGGAACTCTCGTCTACTGGTGGTGGGAATTCTGCCTGGTCCATCCAACCCCTATGGGAAACAGTGTGAAGAGTGCTGAGTAAACTTAGAATCGAGCTTCCATATGACCCCAGCAATTGCCCTCCTGTCTATCTATCCCCAAGTTGGAAGGGCATTCATCCCAAAGTATTATGAACTCCACTATTAATTGCAGCACTCAGTACAATAGCCAAGTCTTGAAACCAACCTTGATGTACAACAATAGTTGAATGGATCATGAAGATGTGGTATTTATACACAATAGAATACTACATAGCAATTAGAAATGATACAATCATGGAATTTGCAGCAACGTGGATGGATCTACAAAATATTGTGTAAAATGAAGTAAGTCAGAAGATGACAGATAAATATAGATTGATAGCACTTTTCTGAGGTACTTAGAATATACGCCATATATACATGTAATACTCCATGAATAAATACAACAGTCTAATAGTGTAGAAATGCCAAAAACAGTAATTGTCAACATTTACTGGGGAGTGGTATCCAAAACAAGTGGAAGAAGAACAACACAAAGACCCGATTATCTGTTCTACCATAGAGAAAACAGCAACAACAGAAACAACAGCTTAGAGAGAACAGGTATGTAATCAGCCTTTTGCTACAAAGGCCTATAATAATGTCTTAGGAATCTTATATATGGTTTCAGGTAAAGAATATTAGTGAGGGGCCTGGAGAGATAGCACAGCGGTGTTTGCCTTGCAAGCAGCCGATCCAGAACCTAAGGTGGTTGGTTCGAATCCCGGTGTCCCATATGGTCCCTATGGTTCCCCGTGCCTGCCAGGAGCGATTTCTGAGCAGATAGCCAGGAATAACCCCTGAGCACCGCCGGGTGTGACCCAAACCCCCTCCCAAAATTAATAATATTATTGGAAGCCAGAGAATCTAGTGGAAGCATTTCATAAATGTGTTTTAATGCCTTAATCTTAGTAGATTTAAAATAACGTCTCAGCTTTTCTGTTCACAGGGGTTCTTGTATAAAAAGAGTGGACAACCTAATTTAACACCTCAGTGCTCAGTCACACTAGATACCATATTCAGTTTGAATTATGATAATGTCTTTATAATACACTCCAATATACTTTTTTTTTTTGGTTTATGGCCTCTATTAGGACATGAAGCATGTGACCATCCAGGCCACTGAAACAGTCAACTGCAAACCACAGGCTTATATTACAGGACCTACTCATTGAATATGTTTGGGTAAATTAACATTTCCTTTCTCTCTACTTTCTTCTCTCTTCTCAATACTTCTTTCTCCCCTTCCTTCTTCTAACTCTTCTTCCTCCTCTTCATCAATTCAATCTATGTCAAATAAACCCCACACTGTTACTTTCTCTTCAGAAAAGGAATTTTGATAAATAAGATGCAGTGGACAATACTACATAGGGTAGCCACCTACTTAGATAGGCCTCATTAACACATTTTCAGTATTCGGAATGTGAAACCTATTATATCCTACATTGCTCCAGTCATTGTCTAACCCTGAAACCTTCATTTAGGAAGGTCCAACCCCATCACTGACGAAACCCCTAGAAACTGAGAAAACCTCCCAATTCCAATACACTGACCCAATCTCTCTTAGTTGATTTATTAATTTTTTACTTTGTTTTTACTATATTGGACAATATTTATATTGTCCAACCCTGAACCTTAGATCCCAGACATAGAACTGACACAGTTCTCCACAACAACTCCAGTTACCAATCTCCCTCTGGAACATTCTTAATACTGCTCTGACACTAGATGAGCCAGTTTTGATATGACATCCTGACAAGAGGAAATGGCAACAACTTTGTCTAAGAGCAGGTTGTCTTACCTCAACTCCTAACGTTAAGATGAAATCAGAAGACATGCCATCCTTTTAATCTTTATAAAAGCCAAATTTGCTATCTACAGAAGACTGACTGACAACCATGACTGGGTAGAACTTGTCCTGGGACCAATAAAAAAGACCCTAGTCTAGGCCTTGGCCCATGATATGTACAACAACCAAGATCTCTAATTCTAGAGGCTTGATTGATACAACTGGAAATGAACAGATCTTCTGAAAACATAATGAAAAATTCTATCCTAGGCTTTGTCCTAGGATTGGGGCAAAAACCAAGATCACCAATTACGGAAGTCTGATTAAAACAACAGTGATGGAACACAACTCCTAGAATCAAAAAGAAAGATTCCATCCTAGGGTCCATCCTTTGACCTGTGCAAATACCAAGATCTCTAGCTACAGAGGCATAATTTTATTATCCAAGACAGAGCAAAAAAATTCCAGACACCACAAAAGGACCTAGGGGAGAATAAAAGAACATGTACAGAGTCTATAGTTATTCCCATGACACTATACTTTAAGGGCAGAGAAACCCTGTATTTCTTAGGCCAAGGAAATTCCCTTTCTAACTCCCCAATATTTGCTCTGCCTATGCAAGAAAAAAAAGAGAAGCACAAATTAATTTTTTTAGTTTTGTTATTGTTGTTTGTTGTTTTTTGTGTGTGTGTGCTTTGTTTTGTTTTTATTTCAGGACCTGGTTATTATATAGTTGTTGTCTATATTGCTGTGATGCTTTTTCAATTTTTTGTTTGATTTTTTTTATCCTTTTTTTTTGTTTGTTTTGGGTCACACCCAGTGACGCTCAGGGGTTACTCCTGGCTATGTGCTCAGAAGTCGCTCCTGGCAGGCACGGGGGACCATATGGGAACCAGAGGATCGAACCGTGGTCCGTCCTAGGCTAGTGCAGGCAAGGCAGCAGCCACCTTACCTCCAGTGCCACCGTCCGGCTCCCAATTTTTTTTATCTTTTATTTTTGTATTGTTTTATGTTTTACTTTCTTGTTCCTTTTCTTCTTTTAAATTGTTAGTTATAACCTCTAGAAGGACTTTTCCCATTTTATTGTTTGTTTGATTTTTGCCCCATTTTATTATTTTTTTCTTTCCTTCAAACAGAACCACATAACTTAAATCATCTTGTTCCACTTCACAATTGGAGGAGGAAATAATGGATGGTACCAAGACCAAATAATTGTATGAATTAGTAGAAATAAAAAATGACCAGACTTAAACACCAAATCCAAAGTCAACAACAACAGAATTGATACCCAATTTACAACACGCTAGACACAGAGGGGACTACTTATACTAGCAGCCCAGGGGCAAAGGAGGGAGAAATGGGATGCATGCTGGGAACAGGGTTGGAGGGAGGACAGCACTGGTGGTGGGAATGCTTCAGTTTCAATGCTGCTATGTACTGTAAAATATTACTGTGAAAGATTTGTAATCCACTTTGGTTCAAAATAAAAATAAAAAAATTTAAAAAAGAAATGAGGCATCTTTTTACATGTAGATAGATGATTTCAGCTCAATATCCAAGCAAGTCCTCAAAATCAGTTAGTGAATTGTTTTAACTCTAATGACTATTTATTACCAGTTTTAAATATTGAACGAATCATAGTTTTTGACTCACTCTATTCAACCTCTTCAACTAAACTTTTCTTCCTTGGAAACAAAAATGGTTAATTTGACATATGTTTTCTTTTCCAATTTTATGTACATAAAACCTCAATGATATTTATGAAGCAAAAACTTGAATTGGTGAACTAACAGGTACATTTTAATGATAAGAGCAATTTTCCCTAACCTAATGATTCTGATTGGCAAGGCAATACAAAGGAATTTTCCCCCACTTCTACTTTGGAGGCTCAGAGAACTGAGCTCCTACAGATATGTTTCCTGAACTATGCTGCCCAGTGCTATCTTCATGGCTGCCTTGGTGAGCCCTTCCACGATGCATGTATCACTGAACATGCAGAAGGATGCCCAATTTCAAAAGGATGTGGCCAGGGTTCACCAAAATGTAGACAAATAAAAGCAGCAATTCAAAGAACTTACTCCACGAGTGATCTATGGGGCCCACGCCAGTTTTATGCCAACATTTTGGAAGAAGTGAAAATCTCAAGTAGTAGCACAAATGATAATGGCAAAGATGATAAAATAGTTTTCAAATAGCCCAGATCTGAAGTGAAAGAAGAAAATCAAGAAAGATTAAAATTAGAAAATAGGAAAAGGAAAACATAGAAAATAGAAAAAGAAAATCTTTAAGCACCATGGTTACAAAATTATTCATATTTGAGAGAAACTCAATGATCTTGAATGTGTTATCTGTAGTAATTTGAAAAGCATAATTTTATAAGAAATAATTTTCTATTTACATACAATATAATGTACCATTTACAAAAATTTTGAAGAAAAAAATTTTTTTTCAGATTTTGGGCCACACCCGGTGACACTCGGGTTACTCCTGACTATGCACTCAGAAATCGCTCCTGGCTTACGGGGACCATATGGGATGCCAGGGGATTGAACCATGGTCTGTACTAAGTTAGAGCATATAAGGCAAAAGCTTCCCACTTGTGCCACCACTCTGACCCCTGAGAAAAAACGTTTTATTTAAACCAATGAGAAAACAGTAATTTGGACTTGAAATTAAGTGAAATAAGAAGAAGAGAGCATACCAGAATAGTGACCATACATTTGGCTTTTGTGGTCTAATCTTGGTACAATACATGGTCCTCTGAGTACAGAGACAGGATTAAAGCATGACACTTTTTGATGTGACCCCAAAACAGAAATAAATAAATTAAATTAAATTCAAAAAAAATTCAGGCTTACACACGTGCTTGCAGTAACAGGTTTTATACTGCCTTTTTGTCCCTGTCTCTGGTATTTACTCATTTCACCTCTCTTTTCAGTTACTCTACCTCCATAGAAGGACCACTCTTCAACATAAATGTGAATGTTACATTTATTGTTACCATCTAATGAAAATAAGGTACCAGATATCGACTACAACAGGTAAGGTGCTTGTCTTGAATTTAGTGACCCCAGTTTTGATCCCTGGTACACCACAGATCCCTCAGTCATGCCAATTATTATACCTTAGAGCAAAGCTAGTAGTAATCACTAAGCATTTCTGGGTGTGGTCCAAACACAAAAAATATATATATATATACAGATACTCATCGCTTAACGACCAAGAATTGGTTAAGTAAGGAACTGCATGTACTGTATACAGTAGTACAGTATATGCATAGTACTTGACAATACAGTATTCTGATTAAGTAAAATAATGAGAAAGATCAAACGGAAAATTTCCACTTGTTTAATTTGCATAGGTTGTGTTATTTACACACAGTACTGCAATGGATTGCAGAACATAAAGTTAGTAAAGTAGGTACATTAAAGCACCAAAAACCACAGTACTGTACTGTAGAGTGTACAAGATGGAAAAAGAGTATTTATCTTCCTCAGCCAGGTTCTGTTGTGCTTCCAACTCTATTAAAACTTCAGTAGTTAGCTCTACCTCCCTATATTGCACTAATTCCTCAATATCTTCCACCTCAACTTCTAAATTAAGCACTTTAACAAGTCCCATAGTTGTTTTATTTATGACATCAACATGTTCATCTTTCTCAAAAACTGCAACATTGTTCACAAAACGTTTTAGGCATTTTTTCCATATGCCTTGCATATACTTTTCTATCACTCCATTCTAAGCGGATTCAATGTTGTTTATGCAGTCTAAAATGTTGTAAGATCTCCAGAAATCATGGGAGTTACTTCATCATTTTCTGTTGCTGCTACAGCTTTGGAAAAGTTGTGCATAAATAATATGCTTTAAATGTGACTCTGTCCCTCTGGTCCATTGACTGAAGGATTAAAGTTGTGTTTTTAGGTAGATATACAGTACAGTATATCTGTTTATAACGTTTTTTGCTTTGCATCGCAAAAAAAAATAATTTACTGTTGAAATGTCAATAATGATCAGGAAAACATCAGTACTGGATCTCAGAATAGTTTACATCAGCCATGAATGACATTGTGACGCAGGGTCGCTACAACGTTCTAGCAAGTACCATCGGCGAGATGGTCTTAAGTGTGAGAGGTCATAATGGTGAAGAGATAGTCATAAGTGCGAGTGGTCGCTAAACAGGTAGGTCATTAAGCGAGGAGTATCTGTAATTAATGTAAAAAATAAGTAAAAATGAATAAAATATAAAAGAAAAATGAGTAAAATCTTGCTTGACCATTCATATGGTTCTTTCAGCCTTAATGTGTTTTGTAGGCTATCAGATATCAGATGACTAAAAAAGAAGTTGTTATATGGATACTATGAAGGCACTTCAGGAGTTCATGTTTTAATAGTTTTATTTGTTTGTTTGTTTGTTGCTTTGGGGGCCATGCCCAGCAACGCTCAAGGGTTACTCCTGGCTATGCACTCAGAAATCGCTCTTGACTTGGGGGACTATATGGGATGCCGGGAGGGATCGAACCATGGTCTGTCCAAGGTAAGTGTGTGCAAGATAAATGCCCTATGGCTTGCACTACCGCTCTGACCCCTAATAGTTTTATTTTTATAAGTGATCATTTTCGGCAATGTTAAATTAGTTTTGGGCAACTTGGTTGGATTGATAATTGCCACTATTCATATGGAATTGTATTTCCAGATTCAGTGACTAGCAAATAAATTTTTGCATTGTGTGCACACACAGAAAGCAGAATTATCTGTACAGAGATAGTCTGTTCTTTGGAAGCTGGGATTCTTAACACATTTTACAGAACTTTCTAAAGCACTGAAAATTATTTCTTTCTTTAAATGCTAAATTCTGAGTTTACATACAATTTTTAATGCATGGCACTGAGAAATTTCTATTACCTTTCCCACAGAGTTATTTTAGAATCAGAAGAGAAAAGGTTTGTTCTTCATCCCCAAACTAAATGAGATTTTATGTCAACCATGTGGGTTGTAACCAATTGTGAAAAGATGGGAGGTTTCTTAAGGGGCCAAATATTTCAGACCTACATAAGGTGCTGTCACAAGTATGACAATAATAGTGTCAGACTTCAGAAGATGAATAGCCTGGGTTAAACAATGCATAAGAACTTACCCAGATATACAGTCAAAGCATTTTCTGCCTGCCCTTGATTTTACACATCTTTCTGTAACTCTGATACCTGGATGTAAAATGCAGCAGTCAGGGATATTACATGGATTTATGGTCTTCTCTGGAGTACAGGGGGGACTCAATGCTCTGGGCAAAGATTATAATCATGCCTATCTGTAGCATTTTTTTCTTTTCGGTGGCAGATGTAAAATTGATATCTCCTTCCAGGAAATCATTGAAATATGACTCAAATCAAAGATAAAAGCAAGAAACCCATTTAGTTATTTCTTAGCTCAACTGAAAAACATAAACTGAATGAAATGGATAGCTTTCGTAGCAGATGGCTATCTCTAAGGAAATAGCCACATTGTAATTTCCCTGGGAGCAATTATCAATGAATACTTTTAGGTAAGGGCTTTGCATTTTATCCCTTATTTTAACAAAAGAATCGAGTGAAGACAGAAGTATATAATAACAAGTTATACTAACCTGTTACCTTCAAGTTCAAATTAAATCCAAACATTTAATATTTTATAATACTTTCCTAAAATCTCTGGGGTCATATTTTGGCATGCGTGTATATTACTACTGCCAATAAAAAACAATTTATTCATTAAGCAGTCCATTAATATTCATTCCTAAAGTGACATACAGATACAAGGCACTAAACTGGACACTGCACATACACTATTTCAAATAATATTCATAGTAATCCTTTTCTCTTACAAAAGTGTTGAAGGTATTATATGCGCATTTTTTAAAGTAACCCGATAGAAAGGAATTTACTGACGTTCAAATAGTTCACAACAGGTGTTAGAGTTGAAATTCAAATTCACAATCAAATTCAGACACATATTTCACACCAAGAGTTATCAAGCTATCTATCTGGAGATAACTAATACCTTGATGATAGGTCTTATTTTTTAAAAGTCACAGAACAATTCAAACATGCTAAACTTCTTAGAGCATGGTCGAGAGAACTTTATTATAATTTCAAATAGCCCTTTGATTATTTTAAATTGAGTCTTTCTATAAATTACTAGTGATTCAGAAATTTATTTGTTTGTTTGTTTGTTTGTTTGTTTGCAAAGGGGGGAATTTTAAAGAACTTACCTTTTAGTCCATGTATTTGATTCTGTAATAAGAGAATCAAGGAAAAGCATTTGTTTTCATTTTTTTCTAACATGCTGAAAAAATGTCAAAGAAATATATTTGTGCAACTTTTTGAGGTCCCACTTCAATACTGACTTTGTGACTGTCAACTGCTAAAAATTAAAAACTAAGTTATATTATTAAAACCAATTCTGTATTAAAACAAATGTCCCTGGTGTAAACTGACCATCAGCAAGTGACTGGAAAGTATACCATCTACTTTAACATGACTTAAACACTCTACATCCTCAGAGCAGAAATTGAGGAAGAACCATGATTTAGAAATAGATAAATTTTTTCTTTTCACACAAGTTGAACCTATGAACGTCTAAATGTAAGTTCACAATTCCCAATTACAACTTTAACAATCAACCACAGGTAGCACACAATAGAGAAAATTATTTTTAAAGGAGGTAAAAATATATACAATCTAAAGATATGTACTTTCAGCTCTCTCCATTCTAGAGAAGCCCATATTATCTCTTTAGTCTCTGGGCCCCTCTACTTATTTTCATAATTCTCTAAATAAAAAGATTTTCATACAACCTGGAACTTCAAAAGTCAATAACAATGTTACCCATGTTAATATCAGCGAAGTACATTAATATTCAAGGCTCATGAAAGACCAAAAGAGATAACAAGGAGATATGGTTCAAGTGATAGACCACATACCTTACATGCATTAGATCCCAGTGCCATTGACTTTCCCATCTCCTATACTACTGGGTGTGACCCTGGTCTAAAGCACCACAAGATGTGTCCTGGGGAACCCCACAGCAATGTCCAACACAACAATGCCAACAACAGCAAGAAAATTAATAAAAGATAGATAACATGGATTAAATTTCAAATCTACACCTGATCTTAGCCAAAAGGCCGAGAAGCGATAAATTTCAAATCTTAGTCCACTTACTGCCCAAGATGTAGAATAATGTTGACCCAGTTCAAATCATCAATATTTACTCACACAGAGCAGTAGCAATTTTTATAACTCCATATTTAAAGTCAGTCTGCTAAAGTTCTCCTATTAAAATATGCTTAATTTCTTGAAAATGAAACTTCATTCTCTTAAATATCTTAAAATAGTGTCCCTAGCTTCTCAAAAATAAATAAACCCCAGTTAAACAAATTTTGCTTGTAAAAGCAGAAAAACAGTAACTTTGTCACTGATTTTGAAGGACAGAAATTTTCAGGAAAGTCAAGCCATATTAGATTGTTAAAAATATATTTGCTTTCTGTCATTCTGGGACATTTTCATCAGATAGTATTCTACAAAATAGTTAATGGACATAGACTGAATCTGGCAGAAGACTAGACTATTGAGTTTGTGCCAGAACAATGCTAGTAAAATACACAAATCTTTCCAGCGGAGGAAAGAAATATGCAAATGCCAAGTTTTTCTCTTCTCTCATCTGGTGTGGAAGTGATAAACAGACTGAAAATCAACTGTGTGTTGATTCCTCACTTTAATGCACTGACTTGTTAATCTAATAGCTTAGTTTTATGGGCCAGCTATTTCAAATCAAGAGTTGCACTCCACAAACCCATATTTTACAATACCAACTGTGCAGCAGATATAAATGAGTACTGTAAGCACATGAATCAATGAGACACATGAATAAACATGTCCATGTGGCATTTAAGTACTATTAAAAAAAAAAGAAGCAGTAGTTGATGAAGAAAAAAAAAACTCTGCTGAGGTAATTTATATTTAATCATTTTCCTCCTAATGACTTTGAAAATTGAAAGTAGAAAGTTACATTACTTAAATTGTAAACATTCCTGTGTGATATTGATATTTTGCATAAAATGTACATTTTGGTTTTGATTTCTTTAAATCTCTCATCCCTATAAACACTGACTACCTCAAATAAAAAGATATATTGACATATTTGAAGTGCTTTGCAGACCTCATTTTAATATTTTAGTTTTGCATTAAGAACTGTGTAAACTTGGTGTTCTGCTTGAAATCATTTAAATACACTATTATGCATATACATTCATAATATATATTTCAAATGCTCTTTAAAAATGCTTTGACTTTCTAATACCTTAGAAAGTTGAATATGAGTTGAAATGTTGAAACTAATACTGCCCTAGTTTTAGGACATAGCTCATGTTCATGATGAAGGAATATTCTGTGGAATAGATATCTGGTCACAGTAATATCTTGAATTGACCTATTTGAAGCGGAGACTATTGGAACTGCCAAGAGGGTCTGGGAGACTATTAACACACTTAAGAAATAAGGATGGCTTTGCATATAATTAAATCTCAAACTCATGAATAAAAGGAAAAATCAAACGCATTGATCTTATTGCCATTTTTCATCAATTCTAAGACATTTTTACATATTTAATAGCCTGAAATTGTGATGTGTCTTTAATCTACAGCATATTTTAATTGGAAGTATTTTTCTTTAATGCATGTAAAATAAATGTGTATACTACTCCTGTTGACATTTTGAATTCAATGAAATATGATACAGTGAATATCCTTACTTATAATAAATATCACTTAAAATTAGTAAAATTCAAAAATATTAATTGCAGAATTATGTTTTTGCAATGCAGGTTTATTAATTTTAACTATTCTAAAAGAAGTTTATATTTAAAGACATTTTGAAGAATGTTAAAGTGTAAGTATGCTCAAAGAACTATATTATTATTATTATTTAAGTAATAATAGTTAATGGATCTGTGCTTAGTACTTAGCAGTCTGTACTATTACAAGTTTACATGAATTTCTCTTACTTAGACTTCTAAGCAATTCTATATCCCAGGAATATGTAGAAAAATCATTTCTCCTGTTTTAATTATGAATACACTGATAAATAAAATTTAATAAGGTATATGGACAAACTTTCTTATATCAATAAGGCAGATGTATCATCTATGGGTTTTAAGGAAAATGAAAGACATTCTTACAATAATAATTATCAGAGACACAAAAGAGAGAAGGGCTGGATGTTACAGCTCACCTCATGAGCTCACCACAAACAGGGATGAGTTTAGTTAGAGAAATAACTACACTGAGAACTACCATAATCATGTGAATGAATGAGGGAACTGGAAAGTCTCTCTAGAATACAGGCAGGGGTTGGGTGGGGAGGAGGTAGATTTGGGACATTGGTGATGGGAATGTTGCACTGGTGATGGGTTGTGTTCTTTACATGACTGAAACCCAAACACAATCATGTATGTAATCAAGGTGTTAAAATAAAATATAAAAAAAGAATGTGGCCTAGCTTCAGACAAAGGGATCATTAAAGACATGACAGAGTTTGAAAATATTAGCTTCCTACCAGTACAAATGAGGCAAAAATAATATTTCTATTAGATAGAGAAAAACTAAGATGTAAACTAGGTCTCACTGCCAACAATAGGATATAAAACAAGAATGACTTTTCTAAAATCTTATCAACAATCTATATGCACCACTAATTAGTTCAAATTTTTCCTTCACAGGTACAGAAAATATAATTTCATGACTACACTTGTAATAATCACTGATAATAGTGGGAAAATTACTTAACCTTTCTGTACTTAAGTTTTCTCAGCGAATAAGTATAATAGTGCCCACTTTGAAGGAACACAATAATAGAAATAACAAATACATGTAAAATGCTTATACAAGAGTCTAGGAATAGTAATAACTGTCAATATTTACTGATAATAGGCTAAGTCATATGGACTTGCCCTTTTAATGAATGTTAAAAAGGGGCTGAACATTAGCAATTTTTGTCCATCACATGATTATGTGAAGAATCATATTGAATTCTCATCTCATTATTAAGCATGAACACATACATATCTTGTGTGGTTTGGGTGCCACACCTGGTGATGCTCAGGGATTACTCCTGATTCTGCACTTAGGAATTACTTCTGGTGGGTTTAAGGGACCATAAATTGTTGAATCCAGGTTGACTAAATACAAGGCAGGTAGGTGCCTTACCTGCTGTTATCGTTATGCTCCAACAAAAAATATTTTATAAAAGAACATGATAGTTATAACTATGCTTCAATACTCAGCATAGAAAGAGTTCATGCAAAACAAAAAAAGAACTTTCTCTGATAAATGATACAGTCCCATTCAAACACCTCATCAGATAAAGACATTCTTCTGATAATCAGATTTTCTGCTCCATTACTATAGCTCAACCAAGCAAGCACAAAAATTAAGTAAAAATTCTAAATTTTTAATATCAAAAGCTTTGAATAACCTGTCTTCTTTTCCTTCCATTTTAATATGCGTGTCAGCAAGATAAGTGAACTTGCAACAGTCACTACTTGTACTGTGTTGTAAACTCCCATAACAAAACACTAACAAATGAGCATAACATATTGCAATATTTTATTTCTCCAGATTTAATAAAGAAAAATCAAACAAATTATTATTTTTTACTCAATTTTTCATTTTTGTTTGTCCACACCTGGCAGTGCTCATGGCTAACTCTTGGCTCTGCACTCTGGGATCACTCCTGGCAGGCTCAAGGGACCATATCAGATGCCAGGAACTGAACTTGAGTAGTCAGGTGCATGCAAGGCAAATGAAGTACTATTGCTCTAGTCCCCCTTTTCTCAAATTTATAGGAGAAAGAAAGGCCACATCACTTCAAGTGTTCTTTTCTAAACGTGATGTTTGACCTTGAAAACTGATACTGTCCAGCTCTATCTTTAAGATGTTTGAATTTTTTAATTTATTTATTATTCTGAAGACAGAAATCAATATCTAAGGATGCCCAGTTCTTATTCACACTTTACAAAAGATTAGTAAAAGGCTATGCTTTCTTTACTTTGCCTCACATATTTTTTACCTGACTTTGTCATTTTCATTTTTGTATCTCAACATTTTATTATTAGGTTAATATTCATTGAAGTATTTTACAAGTAGATATTGTGAAATATACAATAAAATACTTAATAATAATTTATTTTTACTTGTGAAGTAAATTCAACATTTATTAAATGGATATTTCATTTTTGCTTTGTTCTTATAATTCTGTCATTAAATATATTTTTGCTTTATAGAATAAATGAAAAAATGCTATATTTCTTTTTTCTAATCCAGAATAATACATATTTCTTTTTAACATTTATCATAGCTCATTTCAACAATTTGAAAAGAGCAAAGACATTTGAATAGTTATATTCACTCTAGAAATAAATATATTTGTAGCATTTTTATGTTTTCAAAGCATGGCTGGAAAAAGATTTATCTCTCTAAAATTCTGTACAGTTGAATCTTTTAGGGAATTTCATCCAATCTGAGCTGTAATTTTTACACACTGACTTGTGGGTTGTTTTTCTGAAGAAAATGGTCTCTGAGTGGCATTTTGAACATATGATGAGGAAACCTAAAACTAAACATATGGAAGATGAAGGAGGATACAATTTAACTAAAGTAACAAGAATGACAACATAGCCATAAAAAGGGTTTTTTTTTAATGTTGAAATATTATGGCTGGACATAAGTGTTAAAAACTGAGTCCCCATTTAGTGAATGGACTAATCACCAAAGGAAAACAATATGGCATGATCAAATAAATGTACCAGAAAACCAAAGCATCTAATATTTAGTATGCACTATATTCTTTTATTGACATCACTGATACAGTGGAGTTTGGGCTACATGGAATAAACACCCATTTATTTTTTTTGAGTATCCTAGAATTGAAGACGATTTAGGGCTGTGATTATCTACATTTTATCATAAATCTTTTGTTATATATTTCTACAAATAGATTTATTTTCTGAATTATCATAGCTTTACTGGTATGAAAACTACAAAATTTTTAGAAAATTGTTGGTCTATACTTCTTAAAGTGGTTAACAAATTTGGGGAATTAAGATATTTAAGTGAAAATATGTAAATTAAATTCTCTGGATATTTAAAATGCCTCATAAATGGCAAGAGTTAAAATTTAGTATTATCATGTAAAATTTTTCCAACTTTAGCATGAAGTCCAGACTTTCCTATAAAGTGTAGATATAGATAAAGAACTTCCTAGAATTAATTATCTAAAATAAATAATATTTTAGGAAATGTAAAAAGGTGTTTTAATATTTACATATTATACCATTGTCACTAAAAATCTTAGGAATAGATGAATAGAGAAAGGTATCTTTATTGGCAAGGAGAACACTTAAAAGTTGAGAAGTTAGTCTGTACAACTAAAGCTGGCAAGAAAACTTCAAAAAGAGGAAAGAGTAACATGTGGGATAAAAAGAAACATAATGGTGGAATAATGAATACCCAAAAACAATGGAAACAAAGATCATGAGAATTTTGTCAGTAGGAAACATGCTACTTGAGGGGGTTGGGAATAAGACTGGAAAAGCACAATGACTATGGTGAAGGGAAGTGTTCTATGGGGAGGAAGAAGAGGTTGTACTGAAGAATTGGAAAGTGTTATGTATGAAACCCTCTCAGCTACAGCACTATAAACCATATTGAAAACTTTTTTTTTTTAAGAATAACACCTCTTGAAAATAACAGACTGGTAAATGGGAGGCAGATTAGTAAGTGGAAGGGGATGGTACTGGTAGTAGATGGAATAGGCACAGGTGAAGGATCCCAATGATAAATAACTTTGTAATTAATGGTGACTAAATTTACAAAAATTAAGAGCAAAGAGTAAGTAGGGTCTGAATTTATGACTCATAAACTTAAAGTGACATAATAGTTTAATGATGTTTTTGACAGTACTTGCTTATTTATGAGGGGAAGAGGTAAGCACATGCAGTTGAGGAACATACAATGGATGCATAATCATGTACATCAAAGCAGTGATGGTCCATAGCAAAAGCACCATGTGTAGAGTGTTTGTTTGCCTTACATCCAGCTGACCCAGGTTAAACTCCTGGCACCCATATGGTTTCAGGAGCACACTAGGTATGTTACCTAGGTACAGAGCAACAGTGAATACACATAATCATGTATATGGCACATATGAGAATGTGGATGGGCAACAGCAACAGTACCATGGGTAGAGTGTTTGCTTTGCATGCAGTTAACCATGCAAATGATTCCAGGACCAATGCCAAATGTGGCCCCCAAACAAGCAAAAATGGTGATAAATGTCATTAAGGAAATATTTTTCATTAAGTACACAGGTGACAGGTAACTATAGAGCAAAGAGGGCTCCACTGCGTTATCTTCACTTCCCAACTTCATCTGTTCTGTATCTGTGGTCCTTCTTAATACAAACAGTTTTGATTCTTGGGCCCCTAGAGGCCAAAGAATGTCTCCCGGAGAGGGGCTGCCACACTGCTAAAACTCTAGTCTCCAGCCAATGCGAGTATTTTTCCTTTTATCATTTTGGTGTATGCTTCCTTAATTCTAAAAAGTCCATCTCAGTTTTGATGAGACTAAAGAGCAAGAGAACTGCATAAAATGTCAGTTATATAATAGCAGCATTATAGGCATGAAACATTTTAAAGAATTTATCAATTCTTAAATAGCATTTAAATCATTCCAGAAAAATGGCTGCCTATAAGAGAATTTTTGCAGAAGAAATAAATGATTTTATAACTCCAAAATAACACATGCAAATTGTGAAAAGTATTGCTTAATTAATAGAACCAAAAATCTTCAAAATCTAGTTGAACTTTAAACTAATCCTTCTTAATGTTTTTGACTTTAGGGGCAAGTTTATGTTTATATACCAACTACATTTCTTCAATTCCATTAGAAAATCCACATCTTTAAATGTATACACTAACTGAACGTGACAAATTGATCACTTCATCATTTTTAGTAATTTAAATAAGTAATTTAAGATGGTCTAAGGCACCATAAAAATTTGAACATGACTAACACAAAACATTCAAAGGCCCCAATAATCATGAATTTTTAAATCTGTCAACTAAAATAGCACCGATAATACTCATAGTCTAAAAAATGTTCAAGGGTGAAAAGACACCCATATTTATAGGAAGAGCATAATTGTTAATATCTATTTCCATCATTGTTCTTAGTTTTCTTAGCAACCAAGATATGCTTAATTTCTATTCTATGACACTTTTTTATCAAATTGGGAATTAGAAACTTCCATACGAGATAGTACTATATAGTACAAAAATTAGTGAATTTGGGTTAATAAGTAGATACTTTAATTCCAGATAATCCTGTGACCCCTGTATTTCAGAATGGAGATTTTACATTACAACAGGACATAGCAATTAATTTTCAAAGAATAGTTGGCATTAGATTGCAAATAACATCAGACTTTCAAATAGTAAGTGGGACTTAAATTATAAGACTGAACTGCTTTAAACTCAATATATTTTTTAAAAATCTAGAAATTGAGTTATCAGAAAAATAATCACCTATTTGCTTAATATATATATATCTATATATATATATATATAAACCTCTAAATGAAATAATATTCATGTTGGTACCATTTACTGAGGAAAATGGCCCTAAGCCTTATTCTACTACCTCTGTGTACTGATACTTGACATGATGAGCTCAATCCTGGTATGTTAGATTCAGTTAAATCTATTATAATAACCTACTAGAGGTATATTCAGCTATGTAGGGCTTAACAATGTTAGTTTATGTTGAAGACCCCTATTACTACAGGACTCTTCTTCATCAGTACTCTGATCTCTGTATTTTAAAGTAGTTAATGAGACATACAAATTACTGCTTTTAGGTACCTCACATCGTCATTTCATCAATTCAATAGAGTAACTATTCATAGTGTAGTGCGTATGTTAGGTTTCAGAACAGGGAATGTTATAATGAGCTAAAGTGGGTACCTAATAACAATGAAATTATATTTAGGGGAGAAGAGATAAACAATTATGTGATTTGAGCTATTCATTATGAAATTATGGAAAAGAAAGTAATTGAATTTTGCAAGTAAATAAAAAAGGGCATTCCAGGCAGTTAGAATGACATAATTAATTCATGAAGGTAGGTTAGTACCAGATGTTTTCAGAGAACAGCAAACACTGTATTTCATTATGGCTGATCAGTAGTAAAATAAAATAATGAGATAATTCTGGAAAAGATTCTGTCATGAACTTAACCTAACCTCAGGCACATTTTTGTAGTAGCATATACCGTACTTAGAAAAAACCCTCCAAGTGCCAGATTCTAGGAAGCCATCATAGATAAGGATTTCACATTCTAATACTTGTCCATTTAAATTATTTAAATATTCTATTATCCACAAGTAAATGGAGAATAAGAGGTTCTAACTGGACAGTCAAGTACAGTTAGAAATAAAATTTCTTGAAACAGCTGAATTAAAGCAGGGCATGGAACCATATCCAAAAAAATTAGTTTTGTGCCATGCTTAAGAATAGGTATTACATTGAACAAGCAATGGAAATCAAAGTTAAAATATCAAAGTTTTTGCTGAGATCAATTCTAAAGAGCACCTTAGAGGTAAGGTGTCTGCCTTGCAAGCACTGGCCCCAATACCCCTTCATTTGCAGACAACCCTCAAGAAAATAGAGAGGGCTGGTGAGGTGGTGCTAGAGGTAAGGTGTCTGCCTTGCAAGAGCTAGCCAAGGAAGGACCGTGGTTCAATCCCCTGGCATCCCATATGGTCCCCCCAAGCCAGGGGCAATTTCTGAGCACTTAGCTAGGAATAACCCCTGAGCATCAAATGGGTGTGGCCCAAAAAGTCAAAAAAAGAAAAAAAAGAAAATGAAGGGGTGTTCTTTTTATGATGGAAATCAAACTACAATCATATTTGTAATCATGGTGCTTAAATAGATATTAAAACTCAGTTAAACACAGAAGGTTATCTAAGCATATAAAATATTGCCAAGAAATTCATTGCTAAACCAATGAATTTCTTGGCAATATTTTTATATGCTTAGATAACCTCGTGTGTTTAGGGAAATGGCCTCTGAAGCAAATATATCTCTAGCCACATTTTATACAATCAAATCAATGGATCATTTTCTTAGACCCAAACAGAACACCAAGACATATAGTAATTCAAACGGCAAAAAAAAACTAAATAAATATAAATAAAAATAAAAAAATAAAGATAAAGATCGACTCTTTAAGCAGTAGGGTAGAAGAAAATCCTCAAATATAAAGGAAAAAGCATAAGAATTAAACCAGATAGACACAGGCTTAGAGTAAAAGGATGGAAAACAATTATACAAGATGCTATAAAAGAAAAAGAGTTGGGACAGCCATACTTATAAACAAACCAAAATGCATTCAACCTCAAGAATGTACTTAAAGACAAAATGGGCACTAATTATTGATCAGAAGAACAATAGACCAAGAAGTATTAACTCTGATCCGTATTTACACGCCAAATGTAAAGCCATTAAATATGTAAGGCTTTTACTCACAAACCTAGGGAAACATATGGATGGAAACATGATCGCTGTAGGAGATTTCAACAGGTTACAATTACCATTAGACAGATCCACTCCACTAGGCAGAATACTAGCAAAGACTTAAGAGTCCTAAATGTTAAACTAGAAGAACTGGGACTAATGAATCTCTACAGGGCCTTTCAGCTGTAAAAACATGAATACACATTTTTCTCAAGTGTCCATGTCTAGGATAGGCCACACTTTAGGACACAAGTCTAACTTCCATAAATTCACAAATATAAAAATTTACCAAGCATTTTATCGGACCACAATACCACAGAAATCAAGATTGATTACAAAAAAGATGTGAAGAAAATCTAAGACCTGGAGACTAAACAACATGCTGCTCAACAATAGCTGGATCAAAGAGGAAATCAAGGAAGAAATAAAGAGATTTCTTGAGACTAATGATAAAGGAGAAACAAATTACCAATATTTATGAGACACAGAAAAAGAATGAATTAGAAGGAAACTCATAGTAATAAAGGTCAATATTGGGAAAGAAGAAAAAGAAAAAATCAGCAACCTAAAGGCATACTTAAATATCTGGAAACCAACAGCAAAGGAACCCAAACACAGGACAAGAAGAGAAATGAAATAATAAAAACCAGAGCATAAATCAACAATATAAAAACAAAGAACACAATATAATATCTTTATTCAAAAGGAGAAAGAAGCTCCCTGATTAGGAGGAATTTAGCAAAGGAATAAAATAACGTATAGGTTTTTTGTGTAGGACCTTTTAAATGGAAATTGAGTCCTTTGGTTTCATGTCAAGTATATAAAGTGTATAAAGAATGTAAGGATTCCCTTTTGTTTTCCAGTTCTTGTTAATTTAGAACCTTTTATATTGCTAAAATAAAATAAAAATTTTATTGATGAAGATTTTTGCTTAAAAACTTGAAGGTTTCTTTACATGACTGAAACCCAAACACAATTATGTATGTAATCAAGGTGTTTAAATAAAATATATTATTAAAAAAAACTTGAAGTTTATTTATCTGCCCAAGAAGAACCAGTTATCTCTGGATCTCTTGAGTCTAAGACCTTTCGTAAAATTTACTGTCTTGGAAAACTGTAAACATAGTCTCAGAGAGAGCCTAGGAAATTGTAGTATTGTTAGGAAAAGGGATAATAAGAGCTAAAAGTAAAGCTCCTTTTGGACCTAGGTTTGCTCCTTGGATCCCATATGGTCCCCCGAGCATGCCATGAAATTTCTGAGACAGAGCCACAGTAACCCCTGAGTGCATCTGGGTGTGGCCCATTAAACAAAAAGTAAGCAAACAAAAAAGGTCCGTTTGTCATCTGGGAAAATGTCCTCTTTAAGTAAATTATATAGTCAGAAAGTGAAGATTAAGAGATTAAGAGCAGCTAGAACTGAGTTCTGAGAGATAATACAACTGATAAGGTACTTATCAGGCATATAGCCAATTCAATTTGATTTCTGGCATTCCACATGGTCTATTGAGTCCCTTTCAGATTAATTCCAGAAGACAGAGCCAGAAATAATCCCTGATCATTGTCAGTTGTGGCCCCAAAACCAATAATAAAAAAACTAGATGGAATGATAGTACAGTGGGTTGGGCCAACCTTGGTTCAAACCCCATCATCTCGTATGGTTCCTCAAACCTGCCAGGGTTTTCTGCTCAGAGCCAGGAAGAGCCCTTTGTTCTTCCAAAAGATACTAACTGGACACCAGTGGACATGGTTTGAAACCATTCAATCTATTGTCTTATTGTAGCTCCAAGGAAATATTCAAAGTTTCCTTTAAGGCCTTCCAAGGAATTAAGTACTGTAATGGCCCCAAATGTTTTATTTCCACGCAGGATAAGCAGAAGCAGATCTGGAGTTGGCTACAGGAAATAATCCAAAAAAAGTTGAGAATGAAATATGCAAGGCCAAGCAAGGTGGGGAGTTGAGGGAGAGGGAGAAGGAAAGAAAGTGAGAGGGGGGAGAGGAGGAGAGAGGGAAAGAGAAAGAAAGAGAGAGGAGAGAGATAAAGAGAGAGGAGAGAATGGGAGGGAGGGGGACAGAAAGAGAGGGAGACAGAGGAGAAGAGAGGGAGAGAGTGGGTCAATGAGGGAAAGGAGAGGGAGAGAAAGGGACAGGGAGAGAGTAGGAGAGAAAAAGAGAGGGAGGGGGCCCGGGAGATAGCATGGAGGTAAGGCGT
>PVKC010007216.1:0-29802 GCA_004027635.1 Crocidura indochinensis
GGGGGGAAGGGGGGAATACACCTGACGATGCTTAGGGAAGCTTGTGGGATGCATGGAATCCAGATCAGCAGCGTGCAAAGCAAATGCTCTACCCACTGGCACTTTGTTTTAAAAACATCCATTAATGACTATTAACAACTAAAGACAACATAATATGTAAACTGTCAATGTTTATAACTGCATGATTATTAAAAAGCCAATTAAATTTGAAACCATATAATTATGGTTTCTTGAATCTAGACAATAATTTGACTTTTATGGTTTTATTTACTTGATTGCAATGTGAAAATTATTATTATTATTATTTTTTTTGTTTTTTTTTTGGGTCACACCTGGCAGCGCTCAGGGGTTACTCCTGGCTCCATGCTCAGAAATTGCTCCTGGCAGGCACGGGGGACCATATGGGGCACCGGGATTCGAACCGATGACCTTTTGCATGAAAGGCAAACGCCTTACCTCCATGCTATCTCCCGGGCCCCGTGAAAATTATTTTTAATTGATATGACTGTATCCTTTTATTTAAAACCACCTAAACTTTACTAAGTTTTCAGTTATCTATCTGACATCACTTTAGGTTATAATACTGAAAATGGTTTTATTTCTAAATTAGAAAAATGTATTAATAATTTGAAATTATTAAGTTAAATTCAAAAGTCCAAAGAGACAAATGTCTTTTTTAGTTTTCCATTAAGAGGTTTATTTATTGTTATGTTAAAATGCAGGAGAAATACAAACTTGGATTTTAAAAGTTATAAAATGTTATAAGTTATTTATAACATGTTATAAGTTATTTTTGTTTTTTTCTGAAGATTATTTAAAATTCCTAGGAGAATTGGCTCATTCAAGTAAAAGAAAAAGTGAGGTGTTATTTTAGAGTAATTTATTTATAACAGTCTCAACTAAGCTAGGTTATATATAAGTTGGGTGGGTAATATTTGATTTTTTTCTGGATCCATTTCTAATCTGATGATAGGAAAAAGATTTTTTTATCTTTTTAATATAGGAAAAATATTTAAAAATTGATTTTTCAATTTCTTATTTATTTAAGCACCATTATTACATGATTGTAGTTGGGTTTCAGTCATAAAATGAACACCACCCCCCATTCACCAGTGCACTTTTGAAAATTGATTTTTAAAGTAGTGATTCCACTTTGAAATGTCTCATTTCTCTACTTGTACCCTGCTCCCCCATCATGAGCTCAGGCAGGGTAGTAAATTATACATTGCTTGAGAGGTCTTTGAACTTTCTGGTGTAATTTACTGTTATGAAGCAGAAAATCACAGATCTACATTTTATTGGCCAGAAGGCCTTTTTAAGGTTATTGGTCCAATTTCAAATTTTACTTTTATGGTACAAAAGACACACCATAATAATCTGACTCTGAGCACTTCTTGGCATAAATGAATGCTTTTTTTTTTTTTTTTTGCTAAAACAGTTCTATCAGTTATTTTAAAAAGTTGGCCCTAGATGTTATTCTAGAACTAACAGCAATTTTGCACATCTGCCTTCTCCTCTTAGAATGACATCTTCAATGAACATTTTTTACTTCTCTAATCTGGGAGAGTAGTCTTCAGGCGTGTTGGATGTAGCCGCATATATGTCTTCATATATTGGAGAAATAAGAGGTGTCGGAAGTCAACAAAGTGTTAATAAAGACATAGATTTGTATAGAATAATAAAAATAGCATTTTATTGAGTATTTTCTCTGTGACAGATAATGCAGTAGATTATTGGAATTTTTTTTTATTTTATTTTATTTTAACACCTTGATTACATACATAAATGTGTTTGGGTTTCAGTCATGTAAAGAACACCACCCATCACCAGTGCAACGTTTCCATCTTGTGACATTTTTAGTCACTCCAAGTGTCTCTCTTGGGTGTTCCTCAGGAATTGTATGATGCCTGGAATCAACCCAGGACTCTGTCTTGCAACACAAGCTTTGCAGGCAAGCAACACATTGAGCTATCTCTATAATGCATTGTGAATTTCATATTCAATGGGGTTTCTTTTGGAGGATATAATGCTCTTCTCTTTTGAGTGTTTTTCTATAAGAAATTGTGGAAACAATTAATGAAAACCAGGCTGATATATGTCAATTGAAGAGACAGAGAGAATATGTGTTCTTAAACAAAAACTAGGAGGGCATTTTATTTTTTATATTTTTGCTTGGCAAAGTGAGAAGTCATTGAAGCTTTTAAAAAATAGTAATAATAACTACATTCTAAATTTGAAAAAGTTTTAATGAAATTGACAGAGGGGCTAAATATTTTCTGAACTATGAGATTGTGTTCAATAGATCCTAAAGTTTAAAGTTTTAAATGCATTTTTAGTGATTCTGTACAAGTGATCTAGAAACTCCTTACTTGTGTGAGTTTTAAAGTAAAAAAGTAACCTAATATATAAATTTTAGTTTAACAGAGCAATAACTTTTATGGGTCTTTAAGAATAATGTTACTTTAAATAACTAAAAGTTTATGGCCAAACAACGTATATTTCATATACTTTTATAAACTATGTTAAATCTGATAGACTTAGTTTCCTTTTATCTTTATGAAGATGGTAATTGAAACAGAATGCCCATTCTAAGCTAAAGAATAAAAATTAGCCTTCAGGGTTCTTTGAATGCAGCCTGGACAATAGCTTATCAGGACATTTTCCAAGTTTCCAAGGTTCTCTGAACCTCTAATGTTACCCAAAATATTTAGAGGTGTTTTATGTAAATAGAATTCTGTTGCCAGACAAAGATGATTAAATGGGAAAAAAAGTTTGGATTAAGTCTTTAGCTCAGGAGGTTCAGAGCCTATAATTTGCTAATGTGCATGCTAAGTCCCCATGGTGGAGTCATAGAATGAAACATTGGCCATTCCTCTTTTCACAGAACACCTCGTTTGCAGAACACAGCTTGTGACTTACTGATGACTAAGGCCCAAAGGACCTCGGGATAATGCTTTCAGTACTAGCCAGCTTTCTGGCTGTGTGTTGTTTGGTATGTAGCCTTGCAGGTTCCATCTCTCAAAAGAAACTCTCAATTCATTTTAGTGTTCTGTTGGCACAATCATCTTTATTTATTTCTTTACTTTCTTTTTTAATAAGTAAGGTAGAATTTTTTGTTTTGTTGTTGTGTTTTTGGAGTTTTGTTTAGTTTGGTTTGGATTTGGGTTTTTGGTTAGACCCAGAAATGCTTAGGAATTATTCTTGGTTGTGCACGCAGAATTTACTCCCAACAGTACAGGGGCTCAAGGACCATAAGGAATGTTCAGAATTGGATTCAAGAACCCAGGTTGATTACATGCGAGGCAAGCACCCTACCTGCTATACTATCACTCTGGCCCAATAAGGTAATTATTTCTTTCTCTTCTCTTTATGGAAGTTGCTTTCCATAAAAGCAAGCTGAACAAAAGTTGCTTAGAAAGATATGAAAAGAAAGAGAAGAAATTTGTTCCAAAGAGAATAAGAGCTCCTTTAGAGTGGAAGAAATTAGCAAGAAAATAAAAATAGAGACAAGAAAGATACATGTCCAAGGAAAATATAAACTTGAAGGAAAAAACCTATCTTGAATTTTTGTTGTTCTTGTTAGTTTTGGGTCAACTCGGCAGAGCTGAGGGGTTACTCCTGGCTCTGTGCTCAGAAATTACTCCTGGCAGGCTCGGGGGGTACCATATGGGTTGCGGGGACTTGAACCACTGTCTGTCCTGGATCGGCTGTAAGTATTCCCTAGTGCTAAATAAGAATTTTGTAGATGAAGCTTGAGAAGCCACAGGAGCACTCTGAACACAGATTCTAGGGTGGCCTGAAAACAGCAGAGTACGAAGTCCTCATGTGCTCTCACCACCTCAGGAGCCTGTATTGCCCGCACACCCTTGCAGATGCATTTGGGTTTCCAAGGAGTCTGACTAGAATCTGAGCCTACAATGTTGGCATTTTTAAATGCAACAACAACAGCAGTGAGCACAGCAGCCTGGATTCCTAGCTGAGAGAATGAACTGTGGACAATCCTGTGACTCAGGAGGGAGGTCCACTCACCAGTTATTCCTGACTTCAGTCCTCTTCCTGTAGCATCTTTGTGGCCAGTATGATCAGGCCTGAGCTCTGGGTATATACAGGTGGTATATATTCAGTCAGTAAATATCATCCTACACACACACACACACACACACACAGTATATTACATGGATAATCAGTAAAGCACAAAAGGGAGTTGCTAATACTCTTCAGATATCTTAAATTTTCTACTTTTGACAAATTTTACAGCCTTGTGAAAAATATCATAACAGAAACAAGGAACTAGAAAACAAGTTTAAAAATTTTCACACTTTTTGGAAAATAATACTGTTTTCATATCAAACTTCAGATTAACAAAATATTAAGAAAAAGACAATTTTTGAAAAGGCCTTTGTAATTGAAGATAAACTGATAGAATGCATAAAGATGCACTCTGAACTATTTAGAAATCATAAAGTCACTCTGGTTTTTTTTTTGGTGTAAACTCCATAAGTTATAAAAATAATATCAGAGGAACCATCCATTGCAAGGTCACTTTGTATATTTGCATTTACAACAAAATTCAGACTTATACCAAATTGATTTGCTTGAAGAATCAAAACTTTAGGGGCCGGGTGGTGGCGCTGGAGGTAAGGTGCCTGCCTTACCGCGCTAGACGACAGCGGTTCGATCCCCCGTGCCCCATATGGTCCCCCAGGCCATGGGCGACTTCTGAGCGCATAGCCAGGAGTAACCCCTGAGCGTCACTGGGTGTGGCCTAAAAACCAAAAACAAAAACAAAAAAAAGAATCAAAACTTTCTGGAAGTGTGTCTTACAAGGATTATTAGACCTACTCAAATTTATAATTTGAAATAATTTATCTGAAATATATCCCATATTGTCATAATTTATAGAATATTTTTTCTTTAGTACAAGTGTATCAGTAGAAAGAAATTTCTTGAAGTTAAAAGTACCAAATTGCAGCATTGTGTAACAGGAGTGACATCACTTTAAGCTACAACAATTGAAAAATGAAAAATAAGGGTATTTGTCAGATGGAACAGTGGACATAGGGTATTTTCCTTGCACAAGACCTACCCAGGTTTAATCTTTAGCACCCCCATAGCCCCCCCCCCCCCAGAACTCTCCCAGAGTAATATCTGGCTCAGATTCAAGAATAAGCTTTGAGTACTGCTGGGTATAACCCTTCCCCTACAAAGAAAGACAACGGAGCTGTTGAAATTATATCTTTAATTAGCTCAGAAATAAAGTTTTAGTAATCCAAGCTTTGACAATCAGCATATCATACTTAGTCAGGGGTGTTACTCAATGATGTAGTGCATGTTTTGTGTATTTTTTTGCTATGGTTTGATTCCTGATAACACACAACATATCAAACCCACACATTCTCCCCACACACATGATATCAAAAATTTTATATTTTTAAATCAAATTAACACTAAAGTGATTTATAATTTTAAGCTTATTTTGGATTTATATAGTGCTATTACACTGTTATGCTCTATTGATATTGTATACTAGGTAAGTGGGGTTAGAGCCAGACCCAGTTGTAGTACTTAGGGGCTGTTCTTTACACTGTGCTCACAGGAATCATTCTTGGCAGTGTTCAAGGGCTGTAATGTTAGATCACACCATGTTAGTGGCATGCAAGGCAAGGGCTTTAACACCTGTACTATATTTCTGGCTCAGTATTAGCATATTTTAAAAAAGAAAACATGTTTTTGTATTTGTAACTGTGATTGTCCTCCTGCTTTAAATGTTCTCACATCTTCATTTTGCAGTGGGATTTGCAAATTAAGTATCCAGGCATGAAACAAAAATTGTTAAAACTTGTTCTAAAGGTGTTCTCCAGGAAATAGAGCAGAGTAGTAGAAAAATGAATGCATGAAAGAAAAATTGTTAAAACTTGATCAGAGGTTTTCTCTAGGAAATATAATAGTGTAGTAGAAAATGAATACTTTTTTTCAGTTTTGGATTCTCTAGCAAAAGACATCCTTTCTACTAAATAAGCTTTAAAATTCTATATAATTTTATAGCAGGTCAAGAACTATGATGCAAAATAGGTGGGAAAATATGATGCAAAAATCTATGGAAACAGAAGATATAAAGAAAAGGTTTTCTTATTTTTTATTTATTTAAAAAAATGCATCATATAGTTGACATAACAGATCATAATACATTTGTTTTAGACTGACAGAAAGCAAAGTTATTAAGAAATAGAAAGAGAATAGAGAATTAAAAAATAAAGTGGGACAAGAAGAGGAGAGAGTTCATTAGCAGTTATTTTGTGAAAATTGTTGCATCACCAACAAATTCATTAATACAATAGCCAAATATTTTTATGTCAAACGTGTGGAACGACCTTTTGAGATTTCCTGAGAGCTGAAAAGTCAAGGTCAGTCCCTGAGAGTGAATGTCTTCAAGGTTCCTAAAGAATTTCACTGAATCGGCAGAGTTAGGCTGAGGATAAGGTATTTTAGACATGTAACACTCAATCACTAACAATTTTGTAACTATATCTCAGGGTAATTGAATTAAATTTTTTTTTAAAAAAAGAAACATTGGGGCCCGGGAGATAGCATGGAGGTAAGGCGTTTGCCTTTCATGCAAAAGGTCATCGGTTCGAATCCCGGTGCCCCATATGGTCCCCCGTGCCTGCCAGGAGCAATTTCTGAGCATGGAGCCAGGAGTAACCCCTGAGCACTGCCGGGTGTGACCCAAAAACCAAAAAAAAAATTTTAAAAAAAGAAACATTAAAAGAACAATTTTTACCTAAAGCCTGAGGTCAGGTGAAATTAAAATTTTGTAAAATTTTGTGAATTGATCTGTCTGGTCATAGTCCTGGATGTGTTGAAGGTGTGGTGATGTGGACAGCATTATGCAAAGCAATTATTTGTCTAGGGAAATAAGAAGGCATTAAAGTGTGTAGGATGCAAGAGGCCAGATTATGAACTGTGGCTTTCTGGCAGTCATATATACTGTTACTTTTCAATAATCTTCCTGCTGATAATGTGACATGAAATAAATAGTTCCCCACAGCATATTCCACAGCAATTTGCAAAAGAGAACTGTTGATTGATGATGTCATTTCTGTGAATTGGGAGGTAAGATGAAAATGAGAGTTTTCCTCCTTTGTCAAGCATGTTCACAGGTGCTTTCCCAGAAAAAAAATGCCCCATGTATTTGAAATAAAAAAAACACCATAGCTACAAGGGCATGATGCTTTATGGCTTATATCAATCCCTTTGATAATTTGGTAATGTGGTTTGGGCAGGAAACCAGAGCAGGAGCAAAACAGGCCCAAGTTGAGAGGAGGAAAAATTTTTATTTTTAATAATATATATATATATTTTTTTTTGTTTTGAAGCCACACCTGATGGTGCTCAGGAGTTACTCCTGACTCTGTGCTCAGAAGCTGCTCCTAGCAGGCTTAGGGGACCATATGGGATGTTGGGATTGAACCTGGGTTCATCCCAGGTTGGTCACTTGCAAGGCAAATGCCTTACCTCTGTGCTATTGCTCTGGTCTCATAATTATACCTTTATTTAAGCACCATGATTACAAACATAATTGTCATTGGGTTTCAGTCATAAAAGGAACACCATCATTTTATATTACGATTCTGCATTAATAGATATTTTTTCAGGCACCATGTGGTATAAAAGATTTTATAATTTCAGTGACTGTTGATTGTTTTTAATGTGGCCAAAGAATTTTAAAATCAGGTATAATGAAAAGAGTCCATAACAATTAAAAAAGCTCAGGGCATGTCCTAATATTGTTAATAATCCTCAAATTTGGGACTGGAGAGATAGTACAGGCATTATGAAACTAAATCTACATGCAGCAGGTCATGATTCAATCTCCAGCACTGTATAGATCCCCTTGGTAACAGCTGGGGGTCACTCCTGAGAACAGAACTCAAAGTAAACCCTGAGTATCATTGAGTGTAACTGAACAAATAACTCAAAAATGCAAAAGTTTTCGCATGATACAATTAAACAATCCAAACTGAAAGGTGACATCTTCATAGCTAAATTAAACATTTCCTTCTAACGTTCTATTTAATCTTTACCAAGAACTAGTAACTTTTTAATATTAATATCAACAGTACCAGAACTAGTCGTTGACTTTTTTCCAGAGGTACATTCCATCAAAACACACAGACACACACACACACACACACACACACACACACACACACACACGCGCGCGCGCGCGCGCACACAAACACAAATTTTAGATTATCAGGGGAAAAACACATTGTATTATTTCCTAAGTAATTCTGAATAATGACTTTAATAGAAATACTGAATCAAATACTTTCAAAAATCAGACCACTGACATAAATGCACCCAACAAATTTTTGTCCATTGGAAATTTTCTAAAAGAGAAATGATAAGATACTTTTAAAAAATAAAACCCAGTTTTCACACTTTTTCTAGACTTTAAAATGCCTAGCAAACTAAACTAACTATGACTATGGGTTGATGAACCCTAGAGGCAATCAGTGTGAATTCATTTTTATGTATTTTTTTAAATATTATCATTATTAAGCACCTTGATTACAACATGATTGTAGTTGGGTTTCAATTCTTGAGTAAAGGATAAACAGGCCTATCAAGATGCTCTGCTAGATAGTTTGTTCCATCAATGTTCTCCAAAGGGGGAGGGGGAAAAAGTCAAGGAGTGAGGAAGAAAGGTGGGAAGGAGTTGGGAAGAGCATAGAGGGTGTAGAGAGAATGGGAGATAGAAAGAAAAAGGGGAGAGAGACCTCATATCTATCATTGGCCACAATGAGCACTTCTAGGTTCCAATAATAAATCCTACAATATCTTTTATATCTATCTAGATCTTGTCGATTTCTTCATTTTGGTATGGTTACTCAAGTTGTCTCCATTTATATTTATTTATTTTATTCTTTGCTTTTTCTTTAGGTGCTATGCCATTTTTTTTATCTCAAGACAATGGATTTTTATGTGGTGCTTATCTTTATTGTTGGAGTGCTCACTGGATATTTTATTTGACACTTCTTTTTGTACTGTTGAGGTGTTTCACCTTCTTTTTCCCTTTGTCTCTCAAACTGATGATGAGAATCTCTAGAGGGACTCCGCCCATTTTCGATGTATTTGATTTTTACCCCAGTTTATCACTTTTCTCTTCTTCAAACAAAACCACATAACTGGAACTATCTAGTATCTACTCCCAGTTAGAGGAGGAAACAAGGGAGGTACCAAGACCAAAACAGGTGTAAGACCACTAAGTAGTAAGGTAGGCTCAGAGGGTCCACGTATTCTAGCAGCCCCGGGGGTGAGGGAGGAGGATATGGGAAGTAGGATGGGAACGGAGGTGTAGGGAAAATAATTCGGTGATGGGAATCCCCCTGATATTATGTTAATATGTACCTAAAATATTATTGTCAACAATATGTAAGCCACTATGATCAAAATAAAAATTATATTAAAAATAAATAAATCCTATTCAAAATGAGGAGGGGGAGGAGGATGATGATGATGAGGAGGAGGATTTTAAGATAAAGCTTAGGGAAGCTAAATGAACAGCAGAAATGTTCATTGGCTTTTTCATCTTTCATTGCCTTTTTTTTCCTATGGAAAGAATTTGTATGTTCTCTAATAGAGTTTTCTGTTGGGAAGCTTTAGGCAAACTTTCCATCACACTAATGACTTAGTTTTTTTTTCCCCCAGTTTCTTTAATACAAATAAACCTGAATATACTGAGGAATATACTGTAAGAATACAGAGTCCTTACTGTGTAACTACTATTTTATATTGTATATTAATTATATACATATCTTTTATACATGCATAGGTCGTGTGTCTCATTAGAATACAAAAATTGAGGGGTCGGAGAGATAGCACAGCGGTAGGGCGTTTGCATTGTAAGCAACCGACCCAGGAACAATGGTGGTTCAAATCCCGGCATCCCATATGATCCCCTGTGCCTGCCAGGAGCAATTTCTCAGCAGAGAGCCAGGAGTAACCCCTGAATGCCTGTGTGGCCCCAAACCAAGCCAAACAAACAAAGAAAAAGAATACAAAAATTGAAGTTATAATTTTATTTCCCATTAGAAAATAGAGAATAAAATATAAAATTCAATGGAAAATTTTTTAAAAAGCCACAGAGACAGTGACTGGGCTATATTCTGAACCCAGGTTTTCTTGACATCAAAATTGGGTTCTTTCTGTCACACTCTATCATCATGTGTTGTACTTGGTGCTTCTCTTGAGCTCAGTTGTCTGGGAAGTTTATAGTAAGACACATACAATGATAGCCTTTTTTTTTATTATTATTAGCTTATTTTTAAATGCATCGATCTTTAGATCACCTTATTTTTCAATCTTTTTACTATTTTTATAGAACAAGAGATTCAAGAATATTTTGCAAATACTATTATTACTCGAAAAAGAATTCTGTGAAGCTGCTTTGGGAGACAAAGCATCCAGAAGCAGATTCCATTCTTTTAGATACTGCATTCTAAGATTGACCTTCAATTTTAACTACTTTCTATGCGCTGATTACACCTGATTTTATCTCCAGCTCTTGACATCTCCACTGAGCAGTAAAGTCATAAAGTTTATTACCTATTAACATCTTTTGGATGCATTTCAGATATCATAAATTACAATCAGGTTTTCCCTTTCCGCGTTTGCTCCTGAATTATCCATCTCTCTTTTAGGAAATGGTAAATCCATCTGCCAAGAGTCATTCTTGAAAGTTCTCCCCATTCCCACATAGCTCTTATTCATCAAAATTTGAGTGACTTTATATCAAACGAATATCCTAAATATCTCTATTTCTTTCCATATGCATCATAGAATTATAGTCAAAGCCACTATTTTCTCTTGCCTAAACTCTCACCTTGGCTTGTTGACAGATCTTTCTACTTTCTTTCTTATCTGCCTATTACCTGCATCCATAATCAAGCAGAATATTTTCCAGTATTTTATTCTCCCTTTGGTCTCCAGCTTCACTTTGCTGTGTCATTCAGCTACCTAAAATTCACGTACGTTTTTGATTTCTGCATTTGCAATAATTTAGTTGCTTTTTAGTCACTTAAAATAGTATACAATCTCTTCTTACCTTTCAAACTTAATTTTTTAAAAACTTGAGAAGAGAGGGGGCTAGAGCAATAGCACTTTGGTAAGGTGATTACTTTGCACCTGGCTGACCCAGGATGGACTCAGGTTCGATCCTCGGCATCCCATATGGTCCCCCAATCAGGGGTGATTTCTGAGTGTAGAGCTTGGAGTAACCACTGAGTGCTTCTTGGGGTGACCCAAAAAAAATAATAAAAAAAATTAAGAAGAGAGTGAGATTTTGGGGCCAAGCAGTTTTTCTTTTTGAGGATTCTGGAATTAAGCACATAACTCATACATGCAAGAAGTATGCTTTATCACACAGACACATGGCCAGTCTATTAGAACTCTCTTTAAATGACTTTTTAAGACAAACATTTCATTTTTCCCATTGCACACATAAAAATTCTATTGGTTCATAGAGACTTGTACCACATAGACACCCTTTGAGAGAGGCCTCACTGCCAGTAATGGAGTGTGGTTTGCTAGTCACCTGGAGATATTCTTTTCATCCAGGGCCTTCCTCCACCTTTTTGCTTAGGCCAAGCTATTCTTGGGTGCTCCCTCCAATGACTGATAAAATTATAAGATAGAAAATGAGGTCACGTCAGTTGCTTGGGCTATATAGAAAGGAAATGACAGTGAGTGTAAAATTATAGCTTTTAAAAACTATATGGTTACTCTCTATGTTCTGGGAATTGAGATGTGAATCTAAATGAAAGCATTTTCCTAGTAAAGATCTAGGATGAGAAGTTTGGAAAGATGAGAACACTGAAGCTAGTATAGTACAGAGGCCCAACGGGAGGAATTAGCCTGATGTCTGTGAGAAACAGAGACAGCCAGAAAGTCGTAAGAACTTCCTATGTGCCAGGCCCTGAGTCAAGGCGATTTTAAGTTTATTATTTCACTTAACACTCCCAGAAACCAAATGAATTGGTATGTATCAGTCAGCCTTCCAGTAAGAACTAAATAACAAATAAAAATATATCTACAAAGGTGTGATATTACAAAGGTAAGCAAGATGATAAAAACATTTTTCCTAAATATGCATGCTAGGTCTGAAAGAGCAGGAAGAAATGGAAAATAAAATCCGGAGTGAGGTGACCAAAAGCAGTAGGCACTGGCCTTATACATGGATGGCCTGGGCTGTCATCCCTTATGGTCCTCCGAATACCACCAGGAGTAATCCATAAATACAGTGCTAGATCTCAGTCCTTAGAAAAAATTAGTGTAGTCCAAAAACAAAGCAAAAGAAAATCAAACCTGGAGTGAGCCCCATTTGTGGAATAAAAGTTACTAGATTAAGAAGTCACCATAAGAATCTGGATCTCTTTTTTGAGGGGGAGGGTATCATACCTGGTAGTGCTCAGGCATTGGTCCTGACTCTAAAATAAAAAATTACTCCTGGCAGTGCTCATGGGACCATATTTGATGCCAGAGCTCTAAGTCAAGTAGTCAGCATGCAAGACAAACACTCTAGCCACACTGTATTATTGTTCCAGCTCCACAAGTCGGTCTTGCCTATTATTTTCTCATAATTGCCCCCATCAATTAACCAAACCTGACCTGGAACTCAGTTGAAAATCAGCCTCTGGGGCATAGAATCAGATGGAGAAGATTGAAAGTGAATTGGAAAGAAACAACAAGAAAAGATAATTGTCAAGTATCAGTGTCCATTTTTTGTGTTTGTTTGTTTGGTTGGTTGGTTTTTGGGCCACATCCGGTGACGTTCAGGGGTTACTCCTGGCTATGCGCTCAGAAATCACTCCTGGCTTGGGGACTGGAGATGGACCCTCAGCCTGCCCTAAGTCAACCATGTGCAAGTCAAATGCCCTGCTGCTGTGCCACCTCTCCGGCCCTCCTTTCTGTTATATAGGAAAGGAAATTCCATCTTTCACTGATTTTGAGTTTTTTCTTTTGCTTACCTTTGAATATCTCTGAAATAGAGACATGTATTATGATCAATCTAGTGCTAGATTAATTTGCAACATTTTATAATTCTTATCTTATTGTAAGATAAAATATGTCTTAAAAACTAACTAAGGCTTTTATCTTATGAAATGTGATATATAGGCCAGGATTAAACAGTTTTCATGATGAAACACAAATCTGAGGTTGAACTATTGGGAACAAGATTGGAGAAGAGAAGTCTTTGGTTAATACCCTCCCCTTCCCCTTTCTACTCTCTCTCTCTCCCTTTGCATTATTTTACAAAAAAAAAACCAAACAAACAAACAAGAAACCCTCGGATTTCTCTAGAATCTCTGTAGTTAAACCTTGTATTTTAAAAATTATATCAGTAATCTAGATCCATCTTCACTGCTCTCACGTTTTACAGACAATTACATTATGAGGGGCAAAATCTGTGATTTATTTAATAGAATAAATGTTACTTGATCTGTAATTCAAGTAGATGCTTGACTTATACACTACTTTATGTTTCTGTCACTTGAGATCTTACTGGGTTTTGTTTTGTTTTGCTTTTTTTTTTAACAACTGAAAAATTTGCTTTGAAAGTCGGGGTTCTGTTCTCAATTTTCTTTCATCTAATGTAAAACTCGGGCTCCCTCTGGCCAAGCTGTTTGAACTTTTACTTATCTACAAAACAAAATCTGCCCACTAAGTATAATGAACCTGGTGTGCCCAGTTCTTTCCTATGGTCTGTTGTAGCTTTCTATTTTTGGAATTATCAAAGGGGTGATAATTATGTTTGCTGATGTTAATTTTGCAAGTATAATCTTAGAATGGCTTTCAAGGTTCTGAAAGTCAACCTTGAACCATTTCAAGGTTCTGATTGCCTCTCTCTAGCATGTCAAATAATATAACTCCGGGGGACTCACCCATAGTTACCCTTATTCAAAATTTTTCTGCTTCTTTGAATTGCTTTCCAAACTCTGAGTCAGAGCCTGCTTCTGGGTCAGGTGTGCCTCTCCCAGAGGAATAGAGATTCTCTGGTTTTCACTGTTGCCAGGTAAAAGTCACATTATCATATATTTGAACTTTGTTTTGAATCACACTTCATGCTGTCCCTCAGTCATCCCCTTTT
The DNA here is from genome assembly GCA_004027635.1 of Crocidura indochinensis. Taxonomy (NCBI): domain Eukaryota; kingdom Metazoa; phylum Chordata; class Mammalia; order Eulipotyphla; family Soricidae; genus Crocidura; species Crocidura indochinensis. The sequence continues at coordinate 14,153 of PVKC010007216.1, forward strand.
CTCTAACCAGTGGAAAATGTTTTATTTAATGGACAATAAGTTGCTTGCATCATGATCTAGATAGTTCAAGAAAGGAAAACCAATCTTTCCTGATTGTACAATGCATTCAATTCTCCCGTGGCTTTCCTTTGAAGAGAGAGAAATTGGAAAATAACTGGAGATGCTCCCTTTAATCCCATTACTTAGAAATTTGTCATTTTCAGATTTTCATCTACATTATGGTATTCTTGCCCACAATGACATCATTCATAGGTGTCTTTGAGAATTCCTGCCTCTGTGCCTGCCAGAATTCTTTCCTCTATATGGAAATGCTTACCCAGTCATTTTTCCCATCTCAGAACTGTATGTACTGTATGTACTGGTAGTCAGAACTCTGAGTGCTGAGATTTGAATTATATTCTGCCTCTCTTTAACTAAAAAAGAGCCATACTTACTAGCCCTTATTTGCAGAACTTCTCTTATTGCTTTAATAGCTTGTACTATTACAAATGCTGAATACCTCTAAGAAGGCAATTTCTCTTTGACACACACAAAGGAATATACTCCCACATTCCTATCTGTAAGGAAAATAGGAACATTCATAAAAAATCATAATAGCTTTAAGCATAACAATTTTTTATTTTTTCTTATCTCCTGGAAAGAAAATAAACTATAAACTCTGCCTGTGAAAAGTGATGGTGTAGTTAAAACATCAGCGACCCTTTGATTAAGAATGGCATACTGGGGTCAGAGAGATAGCATGGAGGTAGGGTGTTTGCCTTGCATGCAGAAAGACAGTGGTTCTAATCCCAGCATCCCATATGGTCCCCAGGCCTGCCAGGAGTGATTTCTGAGCATAGAGCCAGGAGTAACCCCTGAGTGCTGCCGAATGTGACCCCCCCCCCAAAAAAAAATCAAAAAGAAAAATAAAGAATGGCTTATGGGCTAGGCCATGAGGCGTCGATCAATCTGTCTCAATGTCCTTAATATATGGCCATTAACTCTACCCAGAGATTACAGCAAAAGATGTGAGAAATTAAATGGAAGTGTTAATATATCATATTTCCTGGCCTCACTTAATATCACAATATCCACTTATTTTTTTTAAATCAGGCCAATTTAGTGTGGAAAGCATTACATTAGTATGTATCTGAACCATCTTTAAAGATGACTGCTAAAATCACTCACTAATTTACTTTTATACCTATCAAATCTGAGTATTTATTTTGTATGATTATCAAAGATAGGTTCTGGCAATGTTTGCAGCACTCGGCACAATAAATAAGAGTTGGGATCAACCTAGATATCCAAAAACAGATGAGTGGATCATGAAGATGTGGTACATAAATACAATGCAATACTACATAGATGTAAGGAATGATGCAATCATGCAATTTTTTTTTTTGGTTTTGGGGCCATGTCTAGTAACGCTCAGGGGTTACTTCTGGCAATGCACTCAGAAATTGCTCCTGGCTTGGGGGACCATATGGGACGTCGGGGGATAGAACCAATGTCCGTCCTAGGCTAGTGCCAGCAAGGCAGACACCTTACCACTTGTGCCACTGTTTCAGTCCCACAATCATGCAATTTGCTGCAACATGGATGGAACTGGAAATTATTATGTTAAATGAAGTAAGCCATAAGAAGGATAAATATGGAATGATATCACTTATATGTGGTATTTAGAATAACTGTATGAAGAAATGAAATCATTAAATGGGAGTTCTCTTTTTTTTTTTTTTTGGTTTTTGGGTCACACCCGGCAGTGCTCAGGGGTTACTTCTGGCTCCATGCTCAGAAATTGCTCCCGGCAGGCATGGGGGACCATATGGGGCACCGGGATTCGAACCGATGACCTTTTGCATGAAAGGCAAATGCCTTACCTCCATGCTATCTCCCGGGCCCCAAAATGGGATTTCTCTATAAAACTCCTTGCCTCAGAGTACAGTGAGAAGAAGGAAAGAAATTGGGTGGAAGAGAAGAAACCCAAAATGAAATAATGGGGGTCAGGAACCAAAAGGTCTCAGGTATACTGTGGTGTTAAAAAAGAAAAAACTAAATATACAAGAAAAGACAACAACAATGGTATCATGAGATCCAAACTTTAACAATCAAAACTTAAAATGAGCCTGTTATGCTGGTAGGTTGGGGTCAGGGGATGGTGGTATGGAATACACTCTGGGAATATTGGTGGAAGGAGTTTGACATTGACACTCCAAGGGTTGGTGAGATTGGCCCCGATTCATTGGATGTCTGAAATCCAACTACGAAGAACTTTGTAAATCACAATTGTTTCAATAAAATATCTTTTTTTAAAAAAAGTCAGACACAAAGATTTACTTAACCGTACATTAGAGATAGCAGACGTCAAATTACCATTGGTTCTTTTGTTTTAATTTGCTGAAAAGTTCAACATTTAAAACCTTGCATTTATTCCACAAATATTCTTATAAAGTTTCTGTACACACAGTAAACTCCTGACACCTCTGAGCTAGTTGGTGGTTCTTTTTTTTTTTTTTTTTGTGGTTTTTGGGTCACACCCGGCCGTGCTCAGGGTTTACTCCTGGCTCCATGCTCAGAAATTGCTCCTGGCAGGCACGGGGGACCATATGGGGCACTGGGATTCGAACTGATGACCTTTTGCATGAAAGGCAAACGCCTTACCTCCATGCTATCTCCCGGGCCCCTAGTTGGTGGTTCTTAAGGCTGATTCTTGGCTCTGTTCTCTGGAATTAACACTTGCAAAGTTTGGAAGACCACATAGTGTGATTGGGGATTAAATCAGAGCAGCTCCATGCAAAGCAAACACTTAAATTGCTGTATTCTCAGTCCCTAAACACTATTTTCTTCAATACATAATTACTTTTTCTTCTCAAAAGATCATGAAAGATCATGGTGCATTACCAGACACTTTCTTAGCTATAAATATAAAGAAATATAAATACAATGATAAATAAAATAATTTGACCTAGGAGTGCCTTATTTTATAACTCAAATAAATAATTATCAATCATCCTGTCTAAATGTTAATTTTTCTGAACATATTTCAGATATTATAATTCACATGTCTTCTAGAGCTTTGAATTAGATCATTTTCCATATACTTCTTCAGTCTTTATTTCTACTCCTTATTATTCTTTTCTTTCCCCCCCTATTCTGTCTTTTCTCTTTTGTTTGTTATAGGGGTCAAGCCCAGTGATGCTGGGGACTTAAGGTTACGTCCAACAAAGTTTCACATGGGAGAGGCTGGATGGTGGCAGTGCAGATCTGGCAGTTTTGTGTTGGGCCTTTGTATTATTTCTCAGTCACCATGCCAATGGTACTGGGAGGCAGTGATGCTGGAGATCCAATGTGAGATCCTTGTATGCAAGGAATGTGCTCTGATATGTAAACCATATTTCCAACCCTGTCTAGACTATTATAAGCAAATAATTCCCCATCACCTGATACTCTTAGATCACAATTTTAAATAAATTAGCATAATTGCCTGAAGTCTTAGATTAAAAATACAGATTCCAAATTTCTACAGTTCTGTTTAACCAGATTTTCCAGGAATTAGGTTAGAGATTGAATTTGAAAATTTATCCAAATCATTGTAATAGCATGTAAGTTGGAGAACTGCAAGTGTGATTTTTATAAACCTGATGTCAATTAATTTTCCTATTTCTTCCTAAATCTCAAGTTATCTCCTCAATTAAAACTTATTTCCAGAGTATTTCAGTGGTATCTAAGTATGCAGAATCAATCGTCTTATCTCATGCTTTGTCATACTTGAATTTATTGCATTACCCTGATCTTAAATATTGTTGTCATCTTCCTAAAATTATTTTCATCACTCTTGGGCTCTGTAACAGTGTAAGTCAAGATTTAAACACTGAAAATGTTTACTTTCAATCTAGATTACTATCACCTTTCTGTATATGTACAATTTGGATTATGAAATAATTATATAACTACATGTTTACAGCACTATGTAAGTATTCTGTGAAAGCAAATAATGCCTCAATTTGAAACTAAATATTTGTGTGTCCTACTTTTGTAAATATCCTCAAGAACATTTGAGATATTTGATTTTCTATTTAATTTTTTTCAGTATCTTTGGGTGCTACAGTTTTATTGACTCCATCTAAAAACTTAATGTGGCTGGGACTATATAATAACCTATAATGTCCAGGGGTCTGGAATGCATTTCTTACATGATCAGGTCCTAAGTTTGCACCCTGACATTGCACAATCCTCCTCTTATTTCTTGGTAACTACTAGAAGACAATAAAAAGCAAAACAAATAGTTAATTGTAATGAATTATTATGACTACTTTCTCAACCATTTGCTGGTGATTGTGTTATTTTTTGTTTCTAAAATCATCTAGTAAGAACATTCCACTTCCTCCATCATAGGGGACACACAAAAATTACAACTGGAATATATCAAAACTTACAAGACCTAGACTTTCTAACTCAGATTTCCTTATACTCATTCTTCCAATTTCCCACACCTGTCACTGCCTTCCTCTAGTGTCATGTTATCATCAAAATTGTAATTTGGGGTCTAGCAAAGCATTACAGTACTCTAGTTTTGATTTTCTTAACTGTGGTTTGTACTATGTACTTCACACAAATTCCTTAACTTCTCAGGTCTCAATTTCTACGTTGTGATGTGAGGAGAAATTTCCAAGTTTCCCTGTAAGAAATGAAGGCATTTTTCAGGTCTTTGAAAAATACTGTGTATTTTACTCTTTAGTAGAAACTCAACTTATTCAAAGCATGTTTTAAGAAAGTCATTATATGTGTGATGAAGAAATCAACTTTACTTAGCTGTTGGAAAGATTATATGCAAATGGAAAATGGAGCAATTAATACAAATACCTCTTGCTTCGGGGAATAAAAAGCGAAGAAAGGCCTAGCAAGAAGTATAACTTACAGCTGAGAAGTCAGGTTGATTCTGACCCAGAACTTGAATCATCCGAATCAAGTGTTTATTCCAAGTGGAATAAAGCAGAAGGGTTGGGCTATTGGGACATTACTTGCCTGGCACATCCCTTGCAGTATCACTTAGGCCAAAGTCATCTGTGGGAGTTAGATTCTTTGTAAGTGTAGTTCAAATTTCAGACCAGATAAAAATCTTGGAATGGCTTAAAACCTCAAAGGCTTCTGAATTCTCTGGACTAATAGAGATTTACAGCATTACCCAGTGCTACAGATAAAAGTATGAAGAAAGTCATTCTTTGGCTCTAAGTGGGCCCAATGTTGTCTTTAGATCTAGGCCAGAGGTGAAATTGGAGCCCTTGTTCAGCTCCCCACTTGAGAGGATCCTCCACAAAGAGGGCTCTGCTTTAGCTCACATCTTTGCCCCTTGAAGCTGTCAGGGTAATGGGCCACCCAGATTTAGCATCTTCCAGTTTTGCTAAATTTATTAGAAAGGCTAGATCCCTGATTGGGGTCTGTGTCCAGGCCTGAGAGCCTCTTGACGGATCTGTCTTTCCAGACATGATGTGTGTTGTGAGTGAGAGAGCACTCCTGGACTGAGATTTAACCACAGGGACAGTGCGTGGTGATTTCATATACTGGATTGGGTATTAATTTCCCTGTAGTAGTGTATAACATAAGGGAGAGAAGGGTAAAATACTCCAAAGCAAGAGGCCGCATTCTAATCTGATACTCTGAGGACTGAGAATTCAATGTTCCAGCTCTCTTTCTGATGTCTTTAAAGATGTATCTGTCAAAGTAGCAAGAATAATTATATATTTATCAGATTTTTGGCTGAGTGTCTGTCATTTGATCTCAGTTATCTGACTTCTACTTATTTTTGCTCCAGGCTTTTTGTAAATAGACTGAGTGGATCCAAGTGACCAACTTTGCATGCGAACACAAAATAAAGGTGACTCACATGTCCTCTTAAACTTGTACCTGCTACATACATCATCCACAATCGACACTTCACCAATAGCCCCACTTCACAACTCCTATTTACAGTTCTCTTTAGAGATACCAATCTGACCCAAACTCTAGATATGTTGGTTATTAGGGTAACATCTTCAAATCATTTTTAGAGTGAGTGCAGGTACCCTTCCTCCGCACTCCACCCTCATTTTCAAGTACTTCATGAAAACACTTCCCACAAAAGCTTCAGTATCCAGATTAATGCATAGAATTCCTTATAATTAGTTTTAATAGGCCGTGTGACAATTCCAATTTTTTTTCTTACTGTCATATCATGAGACCCCAAGTTTTAACAACCAAATTTAAAAGGTGCCCTGTTAGAATTGCAGGCTGCAGCAGGGGTGGTAGTATGGAGTAGACTCTGGGAACATTCGTGGAGGGAGGTTGACACTTGGGTGGGATTGGTTCTGAAAATTGAATTGGTATGTGTAAAACTTAACTATGAATAACTTTGTAATCCACAATACCTTAAAAATTAAAAAAATATTTCTCTGCTCTTACTCCCTTTTACTTTCCTGGCATAAACTCAGATCAATACAAGTTATGGATGCTTGATTTTTAACCTGACGTGGAGAACTTATTCTGTGTGCAGTCACATGCTTAATGATAATTAATAACAGGAATCACCTATTGAGTTTCTTTGCCTGTGGCAGCTGTTCAAGCAAATACCATGGTGGCAATTCATTCGAGCACTATTTGAGCACCAAGGCAAGTATTCAAACACCTAGATGGGGATGAAGATCATCTGGATTTTCTCACAAATATCAATTTACTATAGTTTTCACTGAGTGTAACTACAGCTACATTCTTTTTTGTTTGTTTCTTTTGTGTTTTGTTTTGGGGCCACACCCAGTGGCACTCAAAAAGATACTCCTGGCTCTGTGCTCAGAAATAACTCTTGGCAGACTTGACATACCATATGGGATGCTGAGGATCGAACTACAGCTGACCATGTGCAAGGCAAATACCCTACCTGAGTGCTATCCCTCAAGCCCTTACAGTTAGATTCTTCTTGGGTAAGTACTTTAGAGTCAAGTTAAATATTGGTTCCTTATAAATCAGTACTATCCAATTACTTTTAGTAGTCTTTCGGTGGGCTAAGCCTGGCTGAAGAATAAAATCAACAAAATTTGGTTATTTGTCCCCTTGACAGACAGAAAATTCTAAGGTCCTTTCCTCTTTGTATAGAATTAATAGCAGATGGTGTTCAATGATATTACTATTACTCATGCTATTACTTATGTAAGCAATTGAAATTTTCTCCCAATACTTGAGAACATTGTAGATAATACATAGGGATGACAAACTTCATTATCTATGATAAGGACCAAGTTGAAGTTATGGAAGCATGAACAATGGAGTCATATTTGACCTCTAAACATTTATTCTCACTAACAAAAATATAGAAGCACTGTATAGTCAACAATACTGGTTGAAATAATGTGAAGAATGACCCACTTGGGTGACGTGTGATTTTTCAATCAATGAGAATACTTTATTTGCCTGAAATAATGCACTTAAATGGAATGGTTCTTGAAAAAGCACTATTATAGACACATTATATGAGATAAAGCAACTTGATTCTTTATAGATTTCAGAAAAGAATGAAAAAGAACCCAAAAAGTCTGAAAATGTACTCATATTTATATGAAGATCTTTTTCACAGCTACTTAACTTATGATCCAAATGTGTACAGAGATAGAGAATATTTGTTACAAAAAGATTGAAAATATCAGGAAATAGAAACAAAATTTCCCTAAAGAAAAAAATTGGGAGATACAGTACAAAAAGTTAAGGTTTTTCTTGCAATTGGCCAACTCCAGTTTAATCTTTAGTGCTATTTATGTTCTCTCAGGCATTTTTAGGAGTAACCCCCAATAGAAAACAATCAAAAATCCCAACAAACCTCATGTTTATTTGGTTATGACCTGTCAAGTATTCTTTCAGTATCTCATTTGTTTCTCAAAAGCATTGTGATTTAGAGAAGTATTCTTCTTGTTCATGTGAGAAAATATGCCAATAACCATTAAGTAGCTAACCAAGGGTCTTATAGTTGTAAGATGCCAATGAGGATGAAATCAAAATTCTCCTGTTCTGAGTTCATGCTTCTTTAACTCTCTAGTATATTACCTAAATCATGTTGTTTGTCAATCTGTGATACTTTGTGTGGATAATTACTGTTTTCTGGACTGAACACCTAATGCGTGTTATAAGTGCTTGAGTTTCATGGCCAGGTATTTTGTGAGTAAATGTTCTAGCAATTACTGTTTGTTTAATTTTGCACTGGTTACTTGGAATTTATAAATAGGACAAATAGTCGGACTTCATTGTGTTGTTGTAAATACAATTGGAATGACTGCACATAAAGTTTTTAGAATAATTCCTAGCCATAAAAGCTTCTCAATAATTATTAACTAGTATGCTTACTTACTCATTAATTTCCTCCAAAAGCAATCCTAAGAAAATATCCTTAATCATAGATATGCACATTGACCTCAGGAAAGTTAGGTGACTTGCCCAAAATCTCTAGGATTGTAAATTGAGAACAATTAAATTACTTTAATTTTTATTAAGATTTATTAGAAACTGCTGCAAAAGAGATGGCCCCTGCCAAGGAATGGGGAATATCTTGCAAATGGACAGAGAGAAAAGTTTTTACGCATGCAAAATTATTTCAAAGTTTTGAAAGCTACTGATATTTCCAAAGAGATTTTGTGGGCTATGGTCTATCAAGTTAAAAGTTTGTCTTGAAAAGAGCAGAGTTGAGAATCAAACTTTAATAAAAGAAGTGATTGAGAGAAATACAGAGAGGAATAGGGGTGAGGATGGACAGGCATTGGCAATAGAAGGAGCAGACAGAAGGAAGCCCTTCTCAGGCAATTAAGGGCACCTTACTTCACCTATTCTGTAATGTTTGTCCTGAATTCCGAGTTGAGTCAGTGGAAACTATAACCTGGTTTGACAATATGAAAGAGGTCTTTATACTAAAAGTTTTTCCTATCTCTAAAGCCTCATACAATGACATGGATTTGATTTTTCAAATCTAGTTTCCATATCCTACATATTGAAATTAAAATTTTGAATGATAAGGTATTCATAAAATATTGTAAGTAGTAAGTTGGATTCCACATATCACTCATTTACTAGTTTATAAGGCTATAATGGAGTGGCTCTAGGACATCATATTGTTTAGCTTATGAGTCAATGCTAAACCTCAAATTTTTCTTTGTATTAATCACTTTATACTAATTTAATTTAATGTAGTGTTCATAGAAGTGAAATGTGGGAGCCGGGAGGTGGCGCAGGAGGTAAGGTGCCTGCTGCCTTGCCTAGGATGGACCACAGTTCGATCCCCCGGTTCCCATATGGTCCCCCGTGCCTGCCAGGAGCGACTTCTGAGCGCATAGCCAGGAGTAACCCCTGAGCGTCATTGGGTGTGGCCCAAAAACCAAAAAAAAATTAATGTTATATTAAAACCTTAGCATTAAAAAAAAAAAGAAGTGAAATGTATCTAGGGAGCCTAAAATATGACCAAAGTTTCCCAAGATATTTTTATGGCATGTTCATAAAATGTTATAATTTCTCCTACTTGTTTTTTTCTGACAAAAAATTGCTCTGTAAAGGACAATGAATTAATTAGAGACAAATCTTTGTTATTCTGTGTTGACAATCTCAGAAAATCCAAAATTCACATGAGCCAAGTACAAGTTGCATATTCAACTGTAATACCAATGTAATGGCAAGTCCAGAGTGTGGATGAAGAATTTCCATCTGTATGGAAACAATCAGATTTCTTTCTTCCCCTGAGAGTAACTGCATAATTAAAACTGGAGCATAATTACTGTTCTTTTGTATTTAAAAGAAAATTCAGCAAACAAAAGGCAGCTGGAACAGCTAAACCACAGGTGAAGGCAAATTGCAACTTGGGAGGTAACTGCCACATGATTTATGCTGCCCTAGGAGTTAGGCACCAGATGAAGAAGCATATTGGTGCACATAATATGTAGCAGTTCATTCGAATAATAAGCAGCAGGGGGATATCTGACTCTTTCAAATTAGGTTAGTGAAAGGCAAGGATGATTTTCTCAAAAAACACTAACTGAATTGTGAACTCCAAGCTAAAATGAGCTTAATAATTTATTGACCCTCCCAGTGGGAAATGATTTTTATTTAAGTATTTTTTTCTTTAATTTTATTAGGATATGGTGGTTTACAATAGTCCCCATATTGTTTTATATTTGCAATTCTACATTATCATTCATACTACTAGAACCAAAAAAAACTCTCCAACCAGTAGCCCCTAGTCTGTTATCCCCATATGATCTTTCTTTAAGTTACAGAAGAATGGGATTTTTTTGTATATTTTTCAGTTGGGGACCACACCTGTTGGTTTTTAGAGGTTACTCCTGGCTCTTCACTCAGGAAACACTCCTGTTGAGTTTGGAGGACCATATGGTATGCTTGGAATTGAATCTGGTCAGCAGCATGCAAGGCAAAAACCCTCTACTGTATTATTAATCTACCTGAATTGGAAATTTTTTACTTAAGGTAGAAAAAATTACATAATAAAGTGAAGGTCTTGAGTGGTAAATCAGAGTCCCAGGAGCAGTATTAAGAAAAACTACTCTGTTATGTCTCTTGCTTTTCTTTTTCTTTCATTTAGTTTATTTCTTTTGAATGTTTTTTTTTTTTTGGCTACACATTAGTATATATGTTCATAGTTAGTTTAGTGGTCAAAAACTCCTTCAACTACTCTATTTTTAGCAGCTTTTATTTTTAAAATTTGAGTGAAACCCTTGCTGGATAGATTATTGCTGATTGACTTGCTTTTTCATTTAGCATGTGAAATGTATCCTGTCATTAACTTCTGTTTTTTAGGATTCCAAATAAAGAATAAAATAAGAGTTAAAAAAAAAAGAAAAACTACATACATTTGACATCAGATTTTACTATGCAATAAAAAAATAGATTACAGCTGGCTTATGTTGAGAGGATATTTGACACAACCTAAATGTATTGAGGAGAGTGAAATTCACACAAACCAATCTAACCAACGTTTATTACTTCTATTTCAGATAACTAAAATTTTTTACTTTCCTTTAAAGAAAAAGAATCAGAGCTAAATTATAACTTTAAAATATTCTCTGAATCTAATTCCACAAAGCCACCGTTTTTAGTCTGTCCTACTTCAGTGATCAAATTACCACATTTTGCCCATAGACTGTAATTCATATTTTAATTTGAAGCTTTTAGAGGAATTATACTCTGACACTGACTTTTCATGTTCATTACAGAGGGAGCCACAGTTTCCCTTTGCCAGCAGCTGAGAAGAGAGTAATTTTAGACATCTCTATCACAAATTTTAAACTTCACTGAAAATTCCTAAAATCTTCCTGAGAATAATAAAATAATAACTTCCCCAAATTTAAATTTACCCCAGATTTTAGGTGTACCAAAAAATAAAAGATAATGGGTAATACGTAGTTAAATGATTAAATAGATTACCTAACAGGCCCTAAACTAGCCAGACCAACTTATAAAATCCATGCATTTTCTGTAATATTCTTGTCAGTTGACAAGTAACACTAAAGCCTGTGTTTCTATTGAAACCTAAAAAAAATAAATCGTACTTAACTTTGTTTTTAATACTAAGTTCTTCTCAACATGAAGAGTTTTTCTACTTTCTATTAAACTTTTCTATTTTCTAACTCAGCTGAGCTTCTTTATTACTCAATATTTTCATTCCTGAAAATATTTAAGGACCTAGAAAATCATGAATGAAGAGAAATCCTCCATCACTCCATCACTCCTCCTCACAAAAAAATTTTCCATCTTTTATTCTGACAAGATGTTAGAATATGTTTTCTAGAGTGCCTGTATGTAGGAAGGGTGAGTCAACTAGTTGTTTTTATTTTATTTTAATCATAGTGGCTTACATATTGTTGACAATCATATTTTAGGTACATATTAACAGAAAATCAGGGGAATTCCCATCACCAAATTGTCCATTGTCCTCCCTCTACCTCTGTTCTCGTCCTACCTCCCATATCCTCTTCTCTAACCCCCGGGGCTACTAGAGTAAGTGGTCCCCCCTGTGCCCAGCTTACTGCTTGGTGGTCTTACACCTGTTTGGTCTTGTAATCCCCCCTTACCCCCCAACTGGGAGGCGGGACTAGTAAGTTCAAGTTATGTGGCTTTGTTTGAGGAAGAGAAAAGTGATAACCTGGAGAGGAGAAAAGAGAAGAAGAAAAAAAAAGGGATAAAATACCCTGGAAATGGGTGGAGTCCTTCTAGATGTTTTCAAGGGGAAAAAGAAGGTGAAACACCACAACAGTACATAAAGAACTGCCAAATAAAATATCCAGTGAGCATTAAAAAAAAAAAAAAGAAAAAAAAAAGAAAAAGAAGGGGGGTAAGCACCATATAATGGCCATGGTATTGAGATAAAAAAAATGTGGCAGAACACAAAAGAAAAGAAGAAAATAAATAAATAAATATAAATGGAGACATCCACTTCAACAGCCAAACCACAAAAATGAGATCAACAAAAAATAGATAAGTAAATAATAACAATAAAAAAGATTGTTTTGTGCTGGTTTTTTTTTTCCTTTGCCTAAGAGATGCAGGGTTTCTCCACCCTTGCCGTATATTGTCACGGGATTGACTATAGACTCTTTTAAGGGTCTATAGTTTTTAACAGAAGAATGTGAAGAGACATGACTTTTGCTAAGGTATTTAAGAGCAGATATGTCCTCTTAAACTTTGATTTCTCCATCAATTGCAAGCTGAAAGCTTCTTGGAGACATTATTAGGAGAGGGATCCTTGGGCCAGTTGCATGTTCATTTGTTCAAACTGCAGGTTTAGGGGATTTATTTCTACTTCACTAAATCAAAAAGAAGCATTGGAGATATACTCCAGAAATTTTTTGTGTGTGTGTGTGTGGTTTTTGGGTCACACCCGGCAGTGCTCAGGGGTTACTCCTGGTTCCATGCTCAGAAATGGCTCCTGGCAGGCACGGGGGACCATATGGGGCACCGGGATTCGAACTGATGACCTTTTTGCATGAAAGGCAAACGCCTTACCTCCATGCTATCTCCCGGGCCCCAACTCCAGAAATTTAAGTATTAATAAGCTCTCTAATTGGTTCTGATAAACACTAGGTTTGAGAAATATCATTCTAGACAAAAACAGGGCCATAACTTTGAAACATTTATTGAGTCCCTGAATGACTACATGAAGCAGAAGCTTCTCTCCTGTTCTCCTTCCACTTTCATTGAACCGTGACAAGACAAATTTCATATTGTATGAAGCCACTGAGAATAATAGTTTGCTTTTTTTTAATAGTTAAGTCTATCTTAATATTGCTTCCTGATCTTTTTATCTAATAATATGATGATGAACCTCCCAATATTTTAATTTTTGTCCTAGTCACCAAAAATATTTACATTAAAAATAAAAATGGGGGAGCCGGGAGATGGTACAGGAGGTAAGGTGCCTGCTGCCTTGCCTAGGACGGACCACGGTTCGATCCCCCGGTTCCCATATGGTCCCCCGTGCCTGCCAGGAGCGACTTTTGAGTGCATAGCCAGGAGTAACCCCTGAGAGTCACTGGATGTGGCCCCCCCAAAAAAAAACCAAAAAAAAATAAAATAAAAATGGAATAAACAAATAAGCTCTTCAGTTGTGCTCTTTTAAACTTTTGCTATATTGTCTCTCATGTATGGCCTCAATACTATCTACTGTTTACTGAGCAAACTACTACTCATGATAACTTAGGAAAATGGGAACAATAAGCTCTTTCCCTTCCTTCAAAATGCCTAAAGATAAGGACTATTGTCAATATGTTGATTGTCAATATCTTCCAGATGGAAAACTAACTCAGTTTAGATTTGCAAATAAAATGGAGTTTGCTTCCAGGGATCAGGGTATAGTTGACTTTATAGATCATTCTGGCACAGGCGGTGTGTAACCCACCATTTCTAAATCTAAATCCATGTTTTTATGTTGATGTTTTCCTTTTATTTTCTATGAAAGGTGCTTCCTGTGACTGTCCTGGTGACAAAGTTACTTTCAAGACATGAGTCCACCATCTTACAGCCTCTTTGTGGCCAGCAAAGCTCTTTCTTCACCACTCATTACATTTCTTGACTGATTAACCACCGAGGGACAGTGGGACCAGACCTTCATTCTTTGTTAAACTCATCATTCAAGCATCATATGTTAGCTGACAAGAGAATTAAAATTTCACATTTTCTAAAAAGAATTTCTTCCCTGAAACATGCTAAAATGAGAAAAGCTTCTCAAATACCCCAATTTGGGGAGGAAAAAGTTACACGGGATACTTTAAACCAATGGAATTTTTACATTTTACATTAAAATTTTTGTATTTTTCTGGTAAATTTTCTTTGGGAGAAAAAAGGGCCTTATTCTCACGCATATATTTCCACCAAATATATTACTTAGTTCTGTCCAAGTAGAGTTTTTCTAAGTGGGCTCATTGGAAAATTTTTTTCCTTTTAATTTTTTATTGAATCACTGTGAATTACAAAGTAATTCAAGATTGAGTTTCAGGTATAGAATGTTCCAACATCAATCCGTTTACCAATGCCCAGTCCCCTCCATCAAGGTTCCCAGTTATACCTACCCTCTTCTCTCTGACACCCCTGCTTGTCTCTATGACAGGCATTTTTCCCCTAGACATTTTGGTTTACAATTCTATTATTTATCATATTATTATATAATTTATACTTCTTTTCAGAAAATGTTTGTAGTGGCCTCTTGTACTATATGTCGCCACATTAGTAGTCCTATAGCAGTTGTGTTATAGGAGAGAAAGCAAAAATCCAAAGATAATGAGGCTTAATTCTGAAAAAATCCTCATCCCTGGATCCAATCATACCTAAAGTTGAAGCCACATCTCTGTGGTTTGGATACTTTGATTGATAAATGTTCTTTTGCCTCAAATAGTTTGAAGCATGGACTTTCAAATGTTGCCAACTTCTATAAAAATGGAAATCAATTAATTCATTTCTGAAAAATTTCAATAGGCTTTGGACTGACTATGGAAGAATGTGGAAGAGCAGGGAGAAGTAAAATATAGATTTTTTTAAATAAAACATAGTTACAAGACATAGCATTGGAAAATGTCTGATGAATGAGAAAAGTATTCTCAAATAAGATGCATTTACTAGAGAAATATCTCAGAAATCTAACTTCTTAATTAATCCTCTTTTTTTTCTCTTTCCTCTTCTCCTCTTTCCTGGCACTGTTAGTCCTTATATACATTAGAGGGAGTATTCTTCCTACATTGCAGTTAATCTCAATATCATCTCTCCTGCCAGTGGATTTTCATTTCAAAGAAACAGTTAACAGGTTGCCAAAAATATAGTACAGTGGGCTGGGTGCTTGTCTTACATGAAGCTGAACTATAGTTAATCCTTTGTATCCAATATGGCTTCCCAAGCCTGCCATGAGTGATTCCTGCGTGAAAAACCCTAAGCTCATTGTGCTGGCTCAAAAACAAAAAAAAGACAAAACAATAAAATTCAGTTAATAATAGCTATTCACATATGTAAAAGAAATATGCAAGTCTGCTCTCCTTGTAGCAGAATTGTCATTTAGTCCTAAAATTCACTTGATATTGCACTTAATGGTATGCTTAATCTTGACCCAATAGATGAGGTGTAAGATTTAATTTGTTGACTCCTTAGCTTTTTTCTGTCAAAGAGTA
>PVKC010007217.1:0-29899 GCA_004027635.1 Crocidura indochinensis
TCAACAACCATACTTAAAAGGGTACCTGTCAATGTGGGAGGCTGAGATGGGGAGATGAAGCCATGGGAACTCTGATGGATAGATGATCACACTGCTGATGTGATAGGTGTTGGGACATTGTAAGTCTAAAATCCAACTATCTATAACTGCAAATCATGGACTTTAATCAAATAAAATATATAAAAATAAATAAAGGAAAAGGTAACTCACTTGTAGAATGTATTGTTTGAGGAGTGTAATGTCATTATATATTATATATATACTAACAAACTTGGGGTTGGAGTAATAGAATAGTGGGTAAAGCATTTGACTTGCATGTAACCAACCTACATTCAATCCCTGGCTCTCCATATGGTCTTCCAAGCCCACCTGAGCACAGAGCCAGGAATAACCCCTGAGTACTGCCTGGTGTGACTCCCCCACAAAATAAATAAACATTAAAACAATCAATAAGCAGGGCCGGGCGGTGGCGCTGGAGGTAAGGTGCTTGCCTTACTGCACTAGCCTTGGACGGACGGCGGTTCGATCCCCGGTGCCCCATATGGTCCCCTAGGCCAGGGACGACTTCTGAGCACATAGCCAGGAGTAACCCCTGAGCGTCACTGGGTGTGGTCCAAAAACCAAAAAAAAAAAAAAAATCAATAAGCTTTGCACAAAGTCTTTTTTTTTTTCTTGTTTTGTTAACACAAAGCAGAGTGAGGAAGAACGTCTGAGTGATAAAGAAGCAGAGGATTTTCTACTGGGCTTAGATCACATGGCAGAAGAGTTTGTGGCCATCAGACCTGCAGAATATGAAAGTGTCCATGCTCGGCTGCAAATGGAGAAAGAACTTCTGTTTGTTCCCAGTAGGACCACAGGTATTTGCTTTTTATTGTTTTCATTTCCTGTTCAGTTTAATTATCTTCATTTTTCCTCGAGTGAAATATAGCTGAGGCATAAAGGTGTCTAATTTTCCCAACTGAATACAGCAATCTGATTAGGTGATCAAGAAATAACTTCAGATAAAATAGATTATGGAGGAACCCAAGCGGTAACACAAGATGTAGGGCACTTGTCTAGCACACAGCTGACCCAGGTTCAATTCTCAGCATCTCAAATGGTCCTGCAAGCCTGACAGGAGTGATTCCTGAGTAGAGAGCCAGGAAGAACCCCTGAACACTGCTGTGTGTAGCCCAGAAACTAACAAACAAAAAATACTCATTGGTGTTGAAGCCATAGTATAGTGGTACCAGACAGATAGTGTGAGTATGGGACTTGCCTTGCACATGGATGACCCTGATTCAAGCCTCAGCATCCAATATGGTCTTCTGAGTCTACTAGGAGTGATCCATGAGTGCAGAGACCCGAGCAAAACCTAAACACACTTAGGTGTGGGGGAAAAATACCCTGCAAAGAAGTGGATAGATATAATCATCCCTATGTACAGAAGAAAAGGACCCAATTGTGGGCCTAGCCTGGGTTTGTGAGGAGCAACCAACTTGACCCCCTGATCTACATAATACCCCTTACTTGAGCACTTGGTCCAAAAGTTCCAGTGCAATGATGGAGGCCTGGTCCCTGAAAGACGTAAAGACATTACCCTTTCCCTGTTCCTGCATTGAGAAATGAGCTCACAAGAAGTGTTTCTTTAAAAAAAAAAAAAAAGGCAAATGGAATCTCCTTGTTTTAATTCACCAAATTGCACTTTGTATTTGAGTTGGTTTCTTTGTTTTTGAGGCAGGACTTTTAGGGCTACTCCAGGTTCTGTGCTCAAGAGTTCCACTCACTGTGTGGTGCTTGAGGACCCTGCAGTGCCAGGGCTGGAACCCAGATCAGCTGTGTGCAAGGCAATGTACTCTCTCCCTAGTCCCACGTTGAGTTTTGAAATGTCTACGTTGGGGGCCCAGGAGATAGCATGAAGGTAAGGCGTTTGCCTTTCATGCAAAAGGTCATCAGTTCAAATCCTGGTGCCCCATATGGTCCCCCGTGCCTGCCAGGAGCAATTTCTGAGCATGTAGCCAGGAGTAACCCCTGAGCACTGCTGGGTGTGACCAAAAAAAAAAAAAGAAATGTCTGTGTTGGCTCTTGTGTGGCTGATATTTATTGACAACCTCCTCAGTACCGACCTACAAAAAGCTGCCTGAGAATGTGCAGCCTCGCTTCCTGGAAGATGAAGGGTTTTATATTGGGGCCACACCAGAAGTGCCGCAGACTAACCGGAACATCATGGAAAACAGACTGCTGGTGCAGGAGCCGGTATGTGGCCATGGGTTCCCCAGGGGAATTCTGTTTTTTGTTGGGGCATCACAGCATCATTGAACCCTTCCTTGGTCTTGGCAGAGGCAAGTGTTACTTGTTGGTCTTGTTTTTGCTTTGGGGGTCCACTCCTGGCTGTGGAAGGAGATCAAGTGGAAGGGATCAACTAGAAGTCCCACATACAGAGCATAAACTATAGCCCTCTCAGTTAACTTGATTTTGGGGAAGGACGATTATACCCAACTTTCTCAGGGCTTACGCCCTGTGCCCAGGGAACCAGATGTGATTCTGGGAATTGGGAATTGAATGTGGGTCAGCCACATGTATGGCCACATGTATGTAAAACAAACACTTTAACCCCTGTATTAACTCTCTCACTCTTGATATTTTTTTTCGGGCCACACCCGTTTGATGCTCAGGGGTTACTCCTGGCTAAGTGCTCAGAAATGGCCCCTGGCTTGGGGGGACCATATGGGACGCTGGGGGATTGAACCACGGTCCTTCCTTGACTAGCACTAGCAAGGCAGACACCTTACCTCTAGCGCCACCTTGTCGGCCCCACTCTTGATATTTTTTTAAGTTTGACTCATTACTTCTTTTTTAGTCTAATAAGTTTTTAAATAAAATTTTAATTAAAGTGGGGCCCGGAGAGATAGCACAGCGGCGTTTGCCTTGCAAGCAGCCAGTCCAGAACCAAAGGTGGTTGGTTTGAATCCCGGTGCCCCATATGGTCCCCCATGCCTGCCAGGAGCTATTTCTGAGCAGACAGCCAGGAGTAACCCCTGAGCACTGCCATGTGTGGCCCAAAAATTAAAAAAAAAATCTAATTAAAGCACCATGAGATACACAGTTACAAACTTGCTCATGATTATCGGTCATGCAATATTCAACACTCATCCCTTCACTAATGTTCCCAGTTTTCCTCCACTTCTCCCTATAGCCCTCCCAGCAACCTTCCTCTAAGAGACATTTTTCTTCTCTCTCTCTCCCTCTCTCTCTCCCTCTCTCTCTCTCTCTCTCTCTCTCTCTCTCTCTCTCTCTCTCTCTCTGTCTCTCGCTTCCTTTTTTCCTTTTAGACACTGTGGGTTGCAATATTGTTATTGAAGTGGTATCATGCCTATCACCTTACACACTTTTAGCACCCAGTTCTTGTCCAGAGATCAGTTCCAACTTTCATTGTTATAGCAGTCCCTTCTCTGCCCTAACCGCACCCCACCTACACACACACACACACACACACACACACACACACACACACAATCTGTGACAAGCTTCCTACCATGGACTGGTTTTCCTGAACCACATTTCTATTGTCTTTGAGTATTATTATTATTATTCTTATTTTTGTGTGTGTGTGTGGTTTTTGGGTCACACCCGGCAGTGCTCAGGGGTTACTCCTGGCTCTATGCTCAGAAATTGCTCCTGGTAGGCACGGGTGACCATATGGGGCACCGGGATTTGAACCAATGACCTTTTGCATGAAAGGCAAATGCCTTACCTCCATGCTATCTCCCGGGCCCCGACTTTGAGTATTATTATCATACTATCTTTTGTGTATATTCCACAAATGATTGCAATCATTCTATGTCTATCCCTCTACCTCTGCCTGCTTTCACTCAGCACAATACTCTCAATAATTGTCCAGGTCTTTTGATACCTAAGAACACTTCTCCACTGTACCAATCCTATCCTGTTAGATTCAGACTTCTGCTAGATCAGAATTGATAACTTCTTCCTCATCACAGCAAATGTTTCATTGCTCACAGATAGAATGTTCTCAATTGTTTATAGCCTATGTTTTTAAAAACTGCTTTAGTGAACAGAATATCATTTTTTCTTAAATACTGATTTAATCTTTTTGTTAACTTTTTAAAACTTAGTATAGATCTTGAATTAATTGGTAGGAAATATTCATGAATATTCTCAGTAAAATAAATTTAACTGATTCATAGTGGCAATGAGATGGTGTAGTACAAGGTACAAAATTTTTATGTGGGGCCAGAGAGATAGCATGGAGGTAGGCATTTGCCTTTCATGCCGAAGGACAGTGGTTTGAATCCCGAAATTCCATATAGTTCCCCGAGCCTGCCAGGAGTGATTTCTGAGTGTAGACCCACGAGTAACTCCTGAGTGCTGCTGGGTGTGACCCAAAGCCAAAAAAATTTTTTTTGTGTGTGTGTGAAGGGTGCTAAAAGGGGATAAAATGATATGCTTGTTATCCCTTCACTAGAAATAATGCAAACCACAGTGTCAAAAAAAGAAAACAAAAGAGAGAGAAAAGTAAAATGAGGCAGGGAGGGGGGGAGGAGTGGGAGTGAAATTGGCGACACAGGTGACAGAAAATATGAGCAGTGTACATTCTATGACTGAAACTCAACCATGAGCAATTTTGTAATCACAATGCTTAAATAAAGTAATTATATAAAAATTATGTGCAGATACTAATTTTGCAAACCGTCTTCTGAAAGGTTCCAAGACAATGCCTTTTTTCCTCCACTTGATTTTCAGGATAGAAAATGGTTTGGAGATGATGGCAGAATTGTCGCCTTGCCAAACCCCATCAAACCTTTTCCTTCAAGACCACCAGTGTTGATATCTGAACCCAATACCAAGGCAGAACTTGAAACGCTGTATAAAAAGGTGAATCTGTCTCCCACTTTTCTATCATGAATGTGTTTCAAAATGCTTCACTTTGGGAATCTCATTGGTTACTGAATCTATGACTTTCTACTTGATTTGCTGTTACCTTAAATGATTTGATGCCTTTAAATGATTTTACACAGAAAGAGCAATCACTAGGTGCATTCTACTCTCAGGTAACCCCCTCGCCAACAAGAATATGCTTTTGGAAAGAAATAACTGAGTTAGTGACTTTGTTGGCATCTGTATCTTAACTGGCCTTCTTTTCTTTCTATCATCTCACTTCTACCGCAGCTTCTGCCTATTTATTGTCTCTAACTGTCCCCAATTGTTAAGGGTACTAATTCAAAGTCAACCTAGTTGGGGGGGTCCTCATGAAGGCACCTCCCCAATCCCAGCTCCACACTAGAATCAGCCCTCAAGGTTACTTACTCATTCCAAAAAGAGGACAAGAAGAAACCTGAGAGCCACACCTGAGTTATGTCAGAATTCATAAACACCCAAGAATGAGGAGTGGCATAAGTCTGTAGGAGCAAAGCAATGAGAAAGTTTTTCATTAAGACTCTGGATCAATGTTTAGTTGTATGTGTGAGATGAAGACTTTAATTCATTTAAGTAATGAGCGTGATTGTAGGACACATCGTGGGCCTGGTCGCAGCAATGTAAGCATATTATTAACATTGAACTATAAATGTGACATGGTGCCAGAGCCCAGGCCTTGCCTGTGTGTGGATCCCCAGCACTGCCAAAACAGGAACCGAATTCTCCAACCTGTAACATGAATGGAATGGAATATTGTCACCAAATGAAAGAGAAAAGATGCAGGTCTCATTCTTATAATCCAAAATTTAAATTTTAAATGTAAGTGTGAAATCAGAACTAAAACTTCTGTGTAACACAAACTATTGATATGTTAATATTCCATTTGGAGCGTCACCCCAAGAAATGCATTTAGCATTTTTGGAAATGTACTGGGAGATCATCAATTCCTACTCTAAGTGATATATATATATATATATATATATATATATATATATATATACACACCTTATATGCCCTATATGTACAGATGCATTCTTTTAGAAAAGTATTCTTAGATCATTTTATCAAGCACAAATTATATCATAAAAAAGCTTATTAAAAATGGAGGATATACTGCCAGAAGTTGTGCCTCCACATATATTCATCATCTGCTAATTAGGGAATATCATGTCTAGTTGAAAAAAAGTAATTATTTTCTTTCCATACATTCTTACTTGTAGACACCAGTACATATCACGCAGCAACACGCTCAATTCGTTGGCAAATGAAGACTCCTTTTTCTCATAAATGCCAACCTGGGTATTATTTTAATGATTAATCACTGCAAAACATATTGCTTTATTCTGAATGTTTATGTGCATTGTAGGCCTTTTCTGTTCTTGGTCTGATAAATGTTGGGATATTCTCATCTAGTAAGTTGCTTCTGAAATCTCCTCTCTATATCTTTTATACTTTGAGGTCCCTTCTGCATATCCTTTTTAATCTCACATTACAAAGGTTGAACCCCAGTTTTCTAGTGAGTGGGGCCTTAGCTGTTGGCCTTGAACCATGTTGAGTGACTCTGGCATCCTGGTAATTTCTCAGTCCTTCCTGACCAAATACTAGAACCCCACAAATTTTAAAAGAAGAAATACTACAGGATTTATATAATACTATGTATACTAAGCAATCCAACAAAGTACCAATGAACATTTCTATTCCTGCTCTTCAATACTTAGCCATTCCATCTATTGTTTCTGTCATGTCCATACAGACTACTATCTTGCCCAGGAAAGATGGCCGCCAACAGATCAGGTCAATGTTAGCCTCTGGCTCTTGCCAACAATATGTAAATTTCTCCACTTGGAGAAGATGATGATGATTCAAATCATGAGCTCCTTGGACTAGAATCTGTTTCTTGCATGGCAAGAATTTCAAGGATGTTAAACCCCAGGTTTTAAATAGCATGATCATCACATAGCAATGACCAGGAATCTCTCTGGGAGAGTAGTGAAATCTAAACAACACAGGAAAGCAAGAGTGAAGTCATACTTTGTTTTCACTGCTTCTCTTACTTTTTTATTTTCTTTTATATTTATTTTTCTGTTATTCAGGAAAGAGTAAGTCCCCCAAAACCTGAGTTTGAGGAATTGGGGCTCTTTCTCCTGGCTTGCCCACTTAAGAGGCATTCTACACTGGGCCATTATCCCAGTACTTGTTATGTGATTGTCAGAGATCATGATCTAATGTGCATTCCCCACCCTCTGCTCTTGGCAGGCTGTAAAATACATGCACAGTAGTCAGCATCAGATGGGATCTGGAGATTCACCTGGAAACTTCCAGCTCGACATTGATATTTCTGGTCTTATCTTCACACACCATCCTTGTTTCAGCAGAGAGCATGTCTTGGCAGCCAAGCTGGCCCAATTGTATGACCAGTACCTGGAGAGACGCCAGAGGAACAAGGCCAAATTCCTCACTGATAAGGTGTGGTGTTCTTTTTCATGCTTCTTGTTGCCAGCTTTGGTTCAGATGAGCTCAACAAGGAAAATACATTCCAGTAGCAAGAGGCTCTTAAAGGCCTTCAAGTGCCCTCTCAAAGATGTGTGATACCTCAACTCAGCTAGCAGAGAACAGAGATTCTGAACGCCTATACTGAACTGTGAGAATTCAGGACATACACATGTGATTTATGCAAACAGCCTATGAGTCTATCACCAGTAGGTGTGGCCCAAAAACCAAAATACCAACAAATAAACAAAAAAATTTGGCTGATGATTCACTGCATGAACCTGTGATTGCAATACGGCTTGGATCCTACCAGTCAAGAGATTACCCAAGGGCCCATCTTATAGTGTTGGGACCTCCAAATTCACACCCAGTGGTGCTTGAGAGACCATGATTCTGGGTATTGAACTTGGGTCAGGTGCATTCTAGGCAAGTACCCTAATCACTGTAGTTACTTCCAGCCTTTTTTTACAAATAATTTTTCCAGTCATGGTACCTAATGCAAGTCAATTGTTTTATGTAATGCCCAAAGACATTGTAGAATAAAAATATAAAATATAGAGTCCACAAATTGGGTAAGACCATCCAGGCAGTGTTTCTAACCCCTTAGGCTGACAGATCTGATGAAGCAGGGTAGCAGGCGGAAGAGAAATAATACACCAAGCCAGTGAGTTAAAGTTTCACTGGAGTTGGTCTACTCTTGTCATGGACTTTCTCTGCTATTTTCAGTCTCTGCCCTGTGCTGCCTAAGCCATGTGCCTTCTCAGCCAACCTGTTTCTAGCCCCCAGGCAGACTCCTTTCTTTATTATCCAGAACCCCACTTACCAGGATGAGAGAAGGTCCTTGTAATCCAGGTGAGCTTTTACATACCAAAGAAGAGGTTAGAGAAACAGGAAGTTAGGGTAAGAGTTAAAATTGTTAATTTTGTTATTTGTTTTGAACTTATTTCCAATATGATACTATCTCATGAACATTCATAGGTGACTTAAACATTGATGTCTCTTTTAGGTGTCTGTAATTCGATGATCTGTTGAACTCATAAAAATATCACTCTAGGTCTAGACAGCGTGTATAGGAGAATAGCACTTGCATATGGCTGATTTTGTTTTGATCCTGGCAACACATTGGTCTCCTGAGCACCAAATGTGCTCTGACTAATCCCTAAACACAAATCCAGGAGTAAGCTCGAATAAAGCTGAATATAACCCCAAAACCAAATATATATCATCTTAGGATCAAAGAGATAGCTTCAGTGGTCTATGATCATAGCAAGTGTGAGGCCCTAAGTTGAGTCCCCAGACTCACATAAAAGCTACTGGGAAGTGTTCCATAAAATAAACAAACAAAAACACAAGAATATTAGCTTGGAGAGATAGTTCAATACGTAAAGAACTTCTTTTGCATATGACCAACCTGGATTTAATTCCCAGAATCATAAATGGTCCCCAAACTCCACCAAGAGTCATCCCTGATCACAGAGCAGGTTAAGCCCCCAAACAACAACAGCAAAATCATAAATAAGCAACAACAAAAAGAATGTTCAGTACCTAGAACCAGTCCTTATAGCTATGAAAATTAAACAAACAAGTTTCCAAGTTGCACAAAAGTAACCTTTGCCTTAGGAAGTCTAATTTTATGGGTTTCAGAAAAATGGCCATGTTCCAGGCTTTATTATTTATCTATTTATTTACTATTATTTATTCCTTCTTAAGAAGCTTTGAGCCCTTTTGAATATGGAGAGTCATGCAAAGATTTCATGGCTTCGTTAACAAAATCTAACCAGCACTAGTCTCCAAATGAAGAGGAGCCCTTTTATTTAGAAAGGGCTTACCAAGAAAGAGCAGAAATGACAGCTCTCAGGAAAACAGGAGGCAGCACACATTCATTAGTTGTGCCAAGAAATGGGTGATGAATCTGAACATTTATAGCAAGGAGGAGAGCTTTGAACTCAAATCATGTGACCCTCTCTTTCAAGCTTCAAGCTCTCAGAAATGCTGTTCAGATGGGTCTTCATCCAGCAAAAAGCCACAAGTCTCTTGAAACTACCCAGAAAACCATTCAAGAGTATAAGTCTGAAATCTGGTGAGTCAAGTCTCATGGTCACTCTTGCTTTTTCTTCCTCTTCAATGTCATCTCATTTCTCTTTTGATCATTTCCCTGAACAATTGAGTCAAGTGAAGTAGTGAGATATCCGTTCATTAATCACCAAGTCCCAAAACTCATGAAAGTGTGAGGATGTGAGGCCACTTGCAGTGGTGAACTTCCAGGCCACTAGTAAAATTAGATACTGGTACATCCTCGTTTTTAGAAGGAGGCTTGAACATAGATGAGCAGAGGAGGGCAAGGACTTCCAGGTTTGGAACCCAGCAATTTTGTTTCTGAGCCATGCATGTTCCTTCTTAAGAAGCTTTGAGCCCTTGTGAACATGGAGAGTCATGCAAAGATTTCATGGCTTCGTTTACAAAATCTAACCAGCACTAATCTCCAAATGAATGAGGCCTTTTATTTAGTAAGGGATTACCAGGAATGTCTGCGCCATCATTAAAAGTAATTCGTCCTTGGGGTCACTGAAATAGTACAGTGGGTAAGGCACTTACCTTTGTATGTGGCCATCCCAGCATTTCATATGATCCCCTGAGCACCACCAAAAGTGATTCCTGAGAGAAAACCAAGAGTAAACCCTAAGTACTACTGGATGTGGCCCAGAAACAAACAAAAAATTCCCTCTACCTGCATCAAATTGAATAAAGTACTGATACATGAGAGAAACTGGGCCTGTGAGTAGATACTTGCTGTACAAGCATTTGATAGATCATAAGAAGCACCCACTATAAATAGTCATTTTGTTCTGGGAACACTGAATGGAAAAGGCACAAGGGCCAGTGATTTCCAGAGAGGGACCATAAGGAACAGAGCCAGATGTTATATAACATCTGGTAGGTTATATAACAACAACAACAAACCCATGTAAATTTGACATCCTGTAAAGTATTTTGTGTTTATTAGATGTACTCTTCCATTGCTTTGAATTCTTCATAATTAAGATCCAAGAATGAAAACCCGATTGCCAAGCTATAAAGAATATAAGGCATAGCTATTGTGGAACAACATCCCTCAGGAAATCTCAGGTGTTGTTTTTTAGTTTTGCTAATGTGTTTGCATATCTATGTGTTTATGGGTGCATGTTTTACTTTCACTTTTTAAAGAAATAAATTATGTTCACCATACACAATTTGCTTCTTTATACAAAATGCTTTGTAGGTCTTTTTCCTGTGGCATGATATC
Source organism: Crocidura indochinensis (assembly GCA_004027635.1). Lineage (NCBI taxonomy): Eukaryota > Metazoa > Chordata > Mammalia > Eulipotyphla > Soricidae > Crocidura > Crocidura indochinensis. The sequence goes on from PVKC010007217.1 coordinate 10,691, forward strand.
TAATTCTTGACCATGATTTTTTATTTCTTTGTTTCTTTTGTTTTGAGTTTTTGGGTCATACCCAGCAGCACTCAGGGATTACTCTTAGCTCTCTGCTCAGAAATCATTCCTGGGATGTTGGGATTCGAATCACCATCTTGACCATGTTTTAAAAATAGCATTATGTAACTCTGACATCCCTCTGGTAGTAATCATTTGTATTATTCCTGTTTTATTGTTTAAATTGCACTAATACTCTTTTATTGTATTTTCCTGTAGTTGTATGAGTCTTCTCACTCATAATTTTTGATTGCTATAAGGAATTGGGGGGATAGTAAGGAATGGGATGAGGACAGAGCCCTTGATATTGATGTGACATTGTCGGGCCTGGTCCTAATGTTAACATGTACACTTCTAATGAAGTCAATTCTAGTTATTCCTCTACTTTACAGATAAGGCATGGGGAGGTTTTGTGGTTTGCCTACGCTCAGTTAGTAAGTGAGAGATCCAAGATTCAAAGCTGAGAATTCCCACATCATAGCCAGAGATGTGAAACTATTTTTCTGCCAAAGGACATTTGGATATTTATAACATTATTCATCATCTATATAATATGGCAAATGAACACAGGTAGCCAATGAGAAGCACCCGTACTGTCTCTTAGGGCACCAGATTTAGAGGGTCTTAAATGACCCACAGACTGAACTTAGGTTAAATCCTGAACCACCCTCCTGGTTCCTGCTCCTGGAAGAATTATTTGTATTTTCTGTCATTGCTTCCTGGAGGTGCTTCTTTGCACCATTTCTATGGGCTCAGTCATCACAAAGACTGTTAGGGCTCGTACTTTCTTAGAAGGCAAGGAAGTTCTGCTGAGACACAGCCCTCTGATTCTACACACAAGAACACACATACATGTCTTACATTATTGTTGGAGTCATTAATCAATGACTCAGAACACAGACTATTGATCTTCTGACCTCAGCTCACAACTCACTGAGACAAGAGATAGTGCCCGTCTCCTAGACACCTCTGAATCCCCTAGACAGATGCCTAGAACTTGTTTGAGAAGTCAGTAATTGTCTAATTAATCAGAATAATACATGAGGGATCTGGATTTTGCTTTTGTTTGCAGGGACAATTTAAGGCATTAATAATTCCCCCCAAAATATTTTCTAATAGAAGTTAAAAAACAAAAGCATTATCAAGGACTACCTCTTTAAACCAAGCTAAAATATCATTCCTCTGGTAACACAGAAAACTTGTCATGACTACGATAACATCCCTTGATCTTCTAGATGGTAAGACCTGAGATTTGCATTAACATTCATTATATCTGATGTTAACTAGAATCACAACATACTTGCCTACATTCCCAGTCATTTATCCCATGAGAACTGTGTTTTCTGGATCCCTAATTTTCATAACACTCTAGGTGACTGTTTCAGGATTCAGAGTTTAATAAGAGCCTTAAGAGGTCATTTAGTATAAGTCCTATTCACCTGGAGAAAGCAAAATCAAATTTCAAACCTGGGTAAAAACAAAATCCTCTTCCTTTCAAGTTTGCTTTCATATTTTTGTTTCTTTACTACTTACTAAGTAAGAAATCATGCAATGGGCTGAAGATAGCACCAGGCTTAAAGGACTGGAAAGATAATCCAGGTACTTGCATTCCACCAACTCTGGTTTGGTCTGATACCACATTGCCCCCCAAACACTTCCTAAGCACAGAGCCAGGAATATCCTCCAAACATGCCTGAACTCTCCCCCACTTCTATGATATACTTCACTAGAGTTTTATCAGTTAGTTTTTTTTTGTTTTTTTTGTTATATTTTTTGGTTTTTGGGTCACACCTGGCAGTGCTCAGGGATTACTCCTGGCTCCATGCTCAGAAATGGTTCCTGGCAGGCACAGGGGACCATATGGGGCACCAGGATTCGAACCAATGACCTTTTGCATGAAAGGGAAACGCCTTACCTCCATGCTATCTCCTGGGCCCCTATCAGTTAGTTTTTACTTGTAAGCAAGTATACCAAAATAAATGTATCATATGTACTTGCATATTACATCTTGTAGGCAAACAAGAAAACTGCGTGACAGTGAGCAAGAAAAAGATCGGACACTACTAAAGACCATCGTCAAAGTTTGGAAAGAGATGAAATCCCTTCGAGAATTCCAGAGATTTACAAACACACCCTTGAAACTTGTTTTGAGAAGGTAAGCTTTTGTTTCCCCAAAAATGTGTTTGTTTGTTTATTTGTTTGCTTGATTGCTTGGTTAATGAAGCTATTACCCATTTAAAAAATAATTCTGGCCAAAGATGTGGTTCAGTGGTAGAACATTTGACTGTATGGGTGGGTTCCTAGATTCCCAAAATTTTATGATTTCCCCAAGACTCACAAGTCATGATCCCAGAGTACCAAGTCAGAAGTAGCTCCTGATCATTGCTGGTGTCATCCAGAATCAATGAAATGGAAAATTAAAATAGAATTATAGGTTCAGACATATGGTTCCAGTGCTTAAGCACATCCTTAACTATGTAAGATTCTGGGTTCTTTCTCCCCAGCACCCCATGGCATCTAAAACTCTGCTAGGAGTGGCCCAAATAAAAGAGAATAATTACAAATGGTTGATCATATAACAACTCAAGAAATAGAAGCTCTTGGGGCCAGAGCAATAGCATAATGAGGTAGGGCATTTGCTTGCATGGACTAATCTGGGTTCAATCCCAAGCATCCCATATGGTTTCCCGAGCACCATCAGGAATAATTTCTTTGTTTTTCCATATTTAAATAATATTTTTATTTAAGCACCATGATTACAAACATGATTGTAGTTGAATTTCAGTCATAAAAAGAACACCCCCAGGGCCAGAGAGATAGCATGGAGGTAAGGCGTTTGCCTTTCATGCAGAAGGTCATTGGTTAAAATCCCGGCATCCCATATGGTCTCCTGAGCCTGTCAGGAGTGACCCCTGAGCACTGCCGGGTGTGACCCAAAAATACCAAAAAAAAAATAAAAAAAAAAAAAGAAAAAAAAGAACACCTCCTTCACCAGTACAACATTCCCACCACCAAAGTCCCCCATCTCTCTCATCCCCAAATCCCTGCCTGTTTTTGAGATAGGCGTTCTATTTCTCTCACTCAATACCATTGTCATGATAGTTATGATGTAGTTATTTCTCTAACTGGCTCTTCCAGTCCTCATCTCGATCGTCTCTGGGCATTATTACAATAATGCATTTTATTTTTCATAAATCCCATAGATGAGAGAACTGTTCCATGCAGAAGTAATTTCTGAATGCAGAGCCAACAGTAACTTTGAGCACTGTAGGGTGTGCCCCTTCTCAGAAAGGAAAAGAAAAGAAATAGAAGCCACAAAGTTCAACTAGTACTAAACATAGCCCAGTAAATTCACAGACAATGACTTTAGTCATTACACATTGAGAGACAGAACAATTATTACAAATGGACCCTTATTGAACTAAGCTTTGGCAATTCTATGGGTAATGCTGAATAGGTAGGGGACTATAAGGGATGCTGGGGATCTAACCTAGGCCTGCTGTGTACAAGACAAGCACCTTATCCACTGTATTATTGCTCCAGCCCATGAAATAAGAGGCTCTATGGAGGTTTAGTTTGGGGTGCTGTGAAGGACATTTTTGTACCCCTCTTCTGAGCAGTGACACTGTGTGAGTAGAGGACCTTTGAAAACAAGAGACACTTGGGCACACATATGTTTTCTTTTATTCCTGGGGGTTTGGCCATGGCTCCTTTTGAGCTGTGGGCAACTCACAGATCACACTGGAGAACGTGCTTACTGAGTTCATCTCCTGAAGGATCTACAGAATTATCCAAAAATAAATCATCAGCCTCAAAGGGGAAAATGTCATTTCTGGGCCTCCATAGCAGAATGATGAAGTGAATTCAGGAATAATTAACAGAGCAGTGAAGCAAACTCCCAGTGGGCTGAAAATTTGCTCCATCAAGTCAGTTTGTTGGCTCATTCAACTCAAGCGGGGCTCACCCTCCAACCCTTCCAGCACCAACTGTGTGTCCTGGGGCATATTATTAACCTCTCTGAGCCTCAGTTGCTTCATGTACAGAATTCAAATGATGTGCATAGGTCCCCAGAAACTGAGGGGGCAGCGAGCAAAGCTGCAAAGCTTTTAGAAGAGGCTCTAACACAGAGCAAGTCCAAGAGAAGTATTTGCTGTGAGCACTGATCCTGGCTGGATTTCCACATTTGACAGAGAGACTTTGCATTCCTTCATTTTTCTGAGGAAATTCCTGTAGTGCCCAGGGCTACCCTTGGCTCTGTATTCAGGGATCACTCTGGGGACCATATGTGGGGCCAGTGAAGCACCCAGGTGGGTATAGGCAAGGCTACTACCTAAATGCCTGTGATCTTTCTCCACTCTTATATGACTCTTGCATGACTTTCAAGGGAAAAAGTTGACCAGAAAGCAGATGAAGAAACCTACGAAGCAGAGATTCAGGCTGAGATCAGCGAGTGGCTGGAAGAACACACAGCTGAGTACGAAGAGAGGCTGCAAGAGTTCCGCGCTGCCCAGCAGCGGTGGCGGGCCTGGAAGAAAGCCCAGGTTTGTCACAACTTTGGAGGGATTTGGAGGGACACAGAGAGACTCATAGAAGGCACCCCTTGACAGGGGAGGAGAGAACTGAAGGTGCCCTACTGTGGGGGGAGGTTGAACCCCTTGCTGGAGGTCTCTGAGTTTAAAAATAATCTCCAATGGGAAATATTCCCAAATGGAAACATCTTACCCTGGTTCTCCTTTTTGAAGAGACCCCAGCGACAAATTCCCCCACAAACAAACCAAACAGTCTAGTCCGTGAATCCAGGGAGCAAAGGTTCAGCAAAAGAGGCTCTTTGACAGTCCATCAAAACTCTCCCACCTCACCGTCAGCTCCGTCAAAAAGAACCTCCTTTGCTTCCCCCACCAGCTCTTTTATTTATTCCTAAATCACCCCCACCTGGAAGATCCGGGGGGGATGATAGGCAAAAAACAGTATTATAAGTTACACAACACCCTACTGCCTTGGCTCCATGTATATCTCAGACCTTGCTTTGGGCCACAAAAGGAGGAGTGAGGGCATTTGTCATGCACATGTTGGAAAAAAAGGCTGCACTGGTTGGAATTTCCTGAGATTGTCCACATCTTGTGGATGAGCACACTGAGGGAAGGAGGCTAGAGAGAGCATGGGGTAGGGGTTAGCCACCACAGTGGAAAGCAGAGCTTGTTTTGCAGCCAACTCTGTTGGGTTCTTTAAGCGGAACTCCAGCTTCATCATCTATCTCTTCTTGGCTGAAGTTGCCTGACACCTTAAGCATGACCATCTATTCCATGGATGAACTATGGTGTCACACTGTAACTGATAGACACTCTAAGCATCTCTACAGCAACCATTGCAATGGAGGTACTGAGCATGGTGGGTAACTATGGATATTGCCCATGCAATGTAGGGTCTGGTTTTCTAGGGTTGTCTTCAAGAAAATCAGTTAACTCAGGGACTATAGTAATAGTCCAGTGGATAGGGTATTTATCTTGCATAAAGCCAACTCAGATTCAATCCCCAGTTTCCTGCAAGTCACCAGAGCCTGCCAGGAATGATTCCTGAGTACAGAGCTAGGCGTAAACCCTGAACATAGCTGGATATGGCCAAACAAGCAAAAAAACAATCAACTCAACCTGCAAAATTGAGTCACCAGGTGGGCAGGCAGAGTGCCAGGTGACCTCAGGACTGGCATTCACCAGCCTGGCTTTCGTTTCAGAATGTGTTACTGGGCCAGAACACCAGTGTGACCACATGACATTTTGGGCATCATTCCCAAGAGTATGGCAGCTCTAAGTGGGGTTTCCTGGGATTGTCTTCATCTTGTGGATGAGCAAACTGAGGGGTTGAGAGAGCAGGGGGTGCAGGGGTGAGCCACTGGTGGAGTTGCCTTTGCACCCAAGTCTGTTGGGCTCTGCAGGCAGAGCTCCAACTCCACTGTTGCTGCTTGGTTAAAGTCGCCTCTTGTCTCACAGAGAGCTAAGAAGAAGAAGAAAAAGAAGAAAGAAGAAGCGACAGATGAAGCTCCAGAGGCAGACCAGGAGGAGGAAGAGGAGGAAGAGGCAGATTCGGAGGAAGAGCCAGTGAAGCCGGTTCCCCCAGAGCCCCCAGATCCTGCAGCTGTAGAGCAGCAGGTGCGGGAAAGAGTGGCACAGAGCAGGAGGCGACCTGGGGAACCCGCTCTAGTCCCGGAACTGAGTCTAGCTGGAAGTGTGACACCCAATGACCAGTGTCCCAGGTGAGTAGACCCTGCCGTCAGCACTCAGGCCTACATGTGACTCGTGTGGTGTGCATACATAGCACATGGGGACATCTTCAAAACCGAGAGTCCAGAATTCTCTGAAAATCTCCCTTAGACCACAGTTCAGAGCAATAGTATAGCAGTTGGATGTTTGCCTTACATGCAGCCAACCCAGGTTTCGTCTCTGGCATCCCATATAGTCCCCTAAGCACTGCCAGGAGTGATCCCTGAGTGTAGAGTAAAGAGTCAGCCCTGAGCACTGATGAATGTGGCCCCAAAACAAAACAAATATCTCTTAGACCAGACCATGTGAAATTACAAGCATTTGTTCATATTTGGGATGTTAATGGGTTTCATCTACCTTATGCACTCAACTGCCACCAAGGACATTAGTGCATACAGCTGCTTCTTGGGGACTCTCTTCACAATGGCTACCAGAGCCTCTACCTGAAGTTCCCTACTAGTCCTTAATCCCTGACACTCCAAAGAACAGAATCTTCCTGAAGCTTCATGGTGTTCTTTCTTTCTTTTTTTTATTTTTATTTTTTGGGGGGGTCTTTGGGTCACACCCGGCAGCACTCAGGGGTTACTCCTGGCTCTACACTCAGTCAGAAATCGCCCCTGATGGGCTCGGGGGACCATATGGGATGCCGGGATTCGAACCATCACCCTTTTGCATGCAAGACAAATGCCCTATTTCCATGCTATCTCTCTGGCCGTTCCTGGTGTTCTTTCTGAGATCTACGGTATTCTGACATACCCTGAGTCTGGACTGGAGCACCACTAGGTGTGGTCCAGAAATTCAGGAATAAAATTTTGTTTAATGCACTACCAGCAGATCCCAAATGAAACTCTATAACAAACAGAAAACCTATCATGAACATGGAGAATGTCTTAGGCTGACTATCCCAACGTAGAAAGTAAGAATTTCAATGTATCTTCTTACTGGCAAATAGGAGGGTTACTGAGAATGTCAGTATGAGACTTCCTACCTTCTCCTTAGTCTAAAACTTATTTTAATCAACAGATAATTTTAAGCAGTAGCTTCTTAAACATTTTTTGGTGTCTTCTCAACTGTATAGCACTATGATACTCTATATAAAATAATTCCTAGCATGAAATGAGCTGTTTTCAAGTCTTTGGTATCAAGCCACATAACTTTATAAATGTAAATTCAGAATATGTGATTGCAAAATATATCTTCTTAAGTAAAAGTTTGCGTTTGATTCTACCATCTTTTGTGGTGAGTGACTTGCCTTGATGAGGGATAAGGTTTGGGGTAAGAGTGGGACTAGAAAGTATTCTTTTTTTTTGGGGGGGGTGTTGGGCCACACCCAGAGGCACTCAGTTGTTACTCCTGGCTCTGCTCAGAGCACAAGCCTGCTCTTGTCAGGCTTGGGGAACCATATGGAATTCTGGGAGTCAAACCCAGGTCTCTCCCGGGTTGGCCGTATACAAGGCAAATACCCTACTGCTGTGCTATCTCTCTAGTTCTAGAAAGTACCCTTGTAGCACAAGTATAAAGGCATAGGAGGCTTTCAGGGTGTTTAGAATGTCCTCGCCCCCATTGTAGTGATTGTTATATGAACCTTCACATGTTATAAATCAGAGAGTTATGTGCCAGGAATACATAAATTTATTGTATGATAATTTTAAAAATAAAATACAGGGTACTGGAGCAATAGCACAGCAGGTAGGGTATATGACCTTCACATGGCCGACCTGGGTTCAATATGGTCCCTGAGCCTTCCAGGAGTAATTTCTGAATACAAATCAAGGAGAACCCCCCCACTGAGCACCATGAAGTGTGACCCAAAACCAAAATTAAATAATAAGTTAATTAAAATATGGGTTGTTGGTTTTTTTTCCAGGTGAAAGAAACTTTTTTATTTTTTCAATTCAGGGTCAGTCACTTTCAAAAAGTGTTTAAGAAAAAGCTCCTGTCTTGAGTAGCAGGTAGAGCATTTGACTTGCATGCAGCCAACCCAGGTTCCATCCCCAATCCCATCCCTGGCATCCCATTTGGTCTACCAAGCCTGCCAGGAGTAATTTCTGAGCTCAGAGCCAAGAGTAATCCCCTGACTGTCACTGGTTGTGGCCCCCAAGAAGAAAAACAACAATAAAGCTTTTATATATGAGAAGTTAACTTATCCTAATCACTACAATAAGAATAAAACATTTTGCCTAAATGTAAACCCCTCCCATTATGATTCGCATTATTTTCTCCATGTCATAAATAAGGTGTTTCTATTATCTTAAAATTTGGGTACTGGGGCCTGAGCCATAGCACAGCAGTAGACATTTGCCTTGCACGTGACCAACACAGGACTAACCCGGGTTCAACTCCTAGCATCCCATATAATCCTCCATGCCTACTAGGAGTGATTTCTGAGCACAGAGTCAGGAGTAACCCTTGAGCACTGCCAAGTGTGACCCCCCCAAAAAATTGGATACAAAATCAACTTTATAGAATTAAAAAGAAAAAATAAACACAGAGACCATCATGTGGTGATATCCTGATCATATCTCTGAAGTCCCCTCAATTTATTCCAAGTCTTTTCTGACTATGGAGGCTAGTCTCCAGGGGACAGCCATGACTGCAGAGTCCTCAGGCATAAGCTGGTCCTGTTCAGTCAATGCCATTTGTCCACCATTCTGTTCAGCCTAGAAAATCATCCTAACCCTCTGCCCATGTTGCCCCTGCAGGGTGGAGGTCGCACGCAGAGAGGACATTAAGAGGCGCTCCGTGTACTTGAAGGTGCTCTTCAACACCAAGGAGGTGTCCCGGACTGACAGCCGGGCTCTCGGGACCGACTTCCGAGTGCACTTCGGACAGATTTTCAACCTACAGATATTCAACTGGCCTGAGAGTTTGACACTGCAGGCAAGTCGTATCAGTTAAAGCCACTGTTCTCTGTGGGTTGGGGCTCATCACAGGGACAAGAGGCCTTAATCATCCAGTGGTGACTGGCATTCGGAGGGTGTCTAGATCAACAGGAGAGCAGTCTGTTGATTCTTAAGAACTTTGTTAATTCATTGACCTCCTAGAAATATTAACAGTCCCCAGGTTGGGGTGGTAAGCCAGGAAGGGGACTCCTGGCTTATTTGTGGGAGGAGATCATCCTGGCATAGGAGGGGCAGAGAAATTATTATCCTCAATTCACAGGAGATGGTGATGAGGTATAAGATAGGCATCTAGGGCCTGGGAGATAGCATGGAGGTAAGGCGTTTGCCTTTCATGCAAAAGGTCATCGGTTCGAATCCTGGTGCCCCATATGGTCCCCTGTGCCTGCCAGGAGCAATTTCTGAGCATGGAGCTAGGAGTAACCCCTGAGCACTGCCGGGTGTGACCCAAAAAAAACCATAAAAAAAAAAAGGTAGGCATCTAATGCGTGAGATAGAGAGATTGTACCGAAAGATAATAGCAAATAGAGAGCCAGATACACTAGCAAGTTAGTTGGGACATCAACAGAATGATAGCCACTGGGCCAACCCCAAACTTATGCTCTATGGTTCGTAATACTCACCCCTTCTTTTCTGGGGGCTCCTCTTCCTCTGCCATTTGGGGGGGGGTTGTTGTTATTTTCTTATGAGGGAGATTACACTTAGTGATGCTCAAGAGTTACTCCTGGCTATGTGCTCAGAAATCGTTCCTGGCTTGGGGGACCTTATGGAACACTGGGAATTGAACTCAAGTCTATCCTGGGTTAATGGCATGCAAGACAAACGCCTTACCACTGTGCTATTGCTCTGGCCCCATCTCTGCCTTTTTTATTTATTTTTTGTTTTGAGCCACACCCAGTGATGCTTAAGGGTTACTTCTGGTTCTGTGCTCAGAAATTACTACTGGGATCTTGAGCAATAAATAGCAAAGCAGGTAGGGTGTTTGCCTGGCATGTGGCCCATTCCAGGTTTGATCCCTGATATGGGCTCCCGAGCCTGCTAGGTGTGATTTCTGAGCACAGAGTCAGGAGTAATGTTTGAGTGCTGCCAGGTGTGACCCAAAAACAAACAAAACAAAACGCAAAAATAAATTACTAGCACAATTCAGTGCCCAAATTGACAGCACATTCCCAAGGTGTCTTCTCAGAACTACTTGTTCATTTTAGTGTCTCCAGTTCTTTATCTGTGCATTCCTTCCTCATTTCTGCTCATGGGCAGAAACAAATAGATGGTTTGTTTATGGTAACTTAAGTCACACCCAGTTTTTCATTTTAACAAAATTTTAATTAAAATACCATGAGATACAATGTTGTTTACGATTGAGTTTCAGTCATACACCCTTCACCAATGCACATTCCTCACCACCAATGTCCTCAGTTTCCCTCCTATCCTTTTCTCTGACCTCCCCCTGCCTGCCTCTATGGCAGATCTCTCTCTCTCTCTCTGTCTCTTTCTCTGTCTCTCTTTCTCTCTCACTCACTCACTCTCTGTGTATGTGTGTATTCCTTTTTTTTCCTTTTAGACATTGTGGTTTACAATATTGTTACTTAAGAGATACCATGCATATCACTGTACTCCATTCAGCACCCAGTTTGTTTTTGTTTTTTTTTTATTAATAATTTTTATTTTGACTAAAGTGGATTGCATATCTATCACAGTAATATTTTAGGTACATATTAACATTGAATCGGAGGAGTTCCAACCACCAAAGTTGTCCTCCCTCCACCCCCATTCCCGGCATTCCCCCATCCTTTCCCTCTGAACTGCTAGTGGTCCCCTCTGTGTCTAGCTTGTTTTAGATTGGATAATATCAATCTGTTGTCGTTGGCTTTGGATTTGGTGTCGTGTCATAGTGGTCCCTTCTCTGCCCTAAATGCCTTTCCCCACTAACTCACTTCCTGCTGTTCCACTTTTCTTCTATCACTGAGGAAACTGCTCTGTCTCCACAGCCCCATCTCTGCGTCCATAGAGGGTTATTGCCTATCCATTGCACATAAACCCCTTAGACCTGTTTTATCAACACATAAAACACTGAAGTGAAGGAGCTTTGGAACATTTCACATCTAAATATCTTTAGGGGTTACACTGCTAGTTCTAACCACCCCCTCCTGGACCCCATCTGTGTGGCTCTTAAGAAGGAACTCCAGCTCATGGTTTCTGCCTAATGCTGCAGGTCAGTGCAGGCTATGAATGATGCACGCCATGATGCCTGCACCAACCACTGAGCTCTGCACCTAGCCTTATGCCATGGTGAAAAGACTTACTACCCAGGAGAGACACTAAGTTAAGAAGAAAAGTTACTAGAAAAGCAAACACTACTCCAGGTTCCAGCACGATGCTTTGCTGTCCTTAATCTCAAGGAGGAAGGGAACCCTAGAGAGGAGAAAGGGGTTGTTAGGGTTTGAGTTTGACACCATGCTGGTGCTGAGAGTCAAAGACCACCTCCACCTTTGCACCTTTGCAAGGTCCAAGTTTATTCGGTTAACCGAGGCCCGAGCTTCATTCAACTAGGGAGTCTTGTTAAGGACCCCAAGTCAAGTCTTCAAGCAGTTTATATAGAAATCACAAGCAGTTAGGGGGCTGGGCAGTGGCGCTGGAGGTAAGGTGCCTGCGCTAACCTAGGACGGACCTCGGTTCAATCCCCCGGTTCCCCATATGGTCCCCCGTGCCTGCCAGGAGCGACTTCTGAGCAAATAGCCAGGAGTAACCCCTGAGCGTCACCGGGTGTGGCCCAAAAACCAAAACAAAAAAAAAATCACAAGCAGTAATAGTACAGTCATTTCATTGTATAGATGTCTTAATTAATCACCGATTTTTCTGGCTCAATTTTGGTTGTCTAGGGATACTCTGATAACCCTGACTGTCAAGGAATAGTCTAATTCAGAATTTGATTGTTAAGGAAGCTTTTTTAGATAGAACATTCAAAATTCACTCAACCCCTAGTTCTTTATTCCTGGAGGGCACTAACTTTGGTTTTATTTCTGAGTTAACTCTTTCTCTGTCTTCAGCTAGGAGTGGTAAAGTACACTTTACTAGGGTTTGGGCTTGTTTTAGTCTTGAGTTTCTTATAATGGACTTTGGGGTGACATCTTGGTTCTTACAGGGTCTTTCCAGAGTAGCAGGATTTACCACTCTGAACTCTGAAAAAGTTGAGACTTGCCCTGACCAACCCTCTAGTTCTTCCTCTGCAGAGGAGTTGCCGATGGGCAGACAGATAAATAGACAGACTGTGCCTTGAAGCCTGAGAGTGAGGTGGGAGCTGGAAGAACATGAGCGAGGGGTGTCTAGGTGTGAGCAAGGGGTCTCTGTGAACCCGATCCTGCTCTGGTCGACTTGCTGAAAGATTCTAAAGGGAATGGCAACCCTCCCATTTTCACTCTATCCTATACTTTTTTTTTTGTTTTGCTATTTTTTGGGGGGTGCACATTCTCAGTGCTCAGGGGTTATTCCTAGTTTTGCACTCCGAAACTACTCCTGGCAGGCTCAAGTGACAATATGGAATGCGGGGGATCAAACCTGGGTCAGCTACATATAAGAAAAATGTCCTACCAACTGTGCTATCACTCAGGCCCAATCCCATATTTTTTTCAAGGAGATTTTAATATGTCAGAGCATCCTATTTACTAACTCAAGTGCGAATTTGTGGGGGATATTATGATCACACCATATTATGGAGCCAGATTATGAAAGCTGGGGAGACCAGGGTTTGGGGGTCTCACACCTATATGGCCCTATGAGCCAAGTATCACTAGGAGTCATCCCTGACCTTCCCTCAGGAATTACTTGGATGTGGTCCCCAATAAAGTTTATATAAAGGACACAATCTAAAATATTAGTCAAAGAGAGAAAGAAAGAGGGAGGGAGGGAAGGAGGGAAGGAAGAGTAAAATGTCTGCCCCGTAGGCAGGCAGGAAGGAGGTTGGGAGGTAAACTGGGGATATTGGTGATGGAAAATGTGAAAGGGCAAAGGGTATTGTACATTATAAGACTGAAACTCAGTCATGAACAACCTTGTAACCATGGTGTTCAAATATAAGGAAAAACTACAATAAAATATTAGGCAATTGGTATTTTAAATTAAACGCAAGCCTTTATCCCTAAAAGCAGGAATATACTCAGAGGCAATTAGCTTATCCTGGAGAATTGAATTATGCAATTTTTGAAAAGTCCAAATGGAAAGAATCTTGGCGAAATACTTAAGCTATGTATGTGGATTTGATAGCTGATCCAGTCACACATAATGGCTCAGCGGGATCGTTCTGTTGCTTGAGTAGAGATCACACATGAAGTTAATTTAAGGGTTATTTCTTTTCAACTCCCTCGAAATAGTTCTGTGTCATTTGGAAATTTTCCATGGAATAGCAAGTTTTGAATTAGAAAAGACTTACAAATTACTGGCAATACTAGGAGGGCCAGAGAAACCACTTTTCAGCATCCCAGTTTTGTCAAGTTCTCCACTTTCAAGCATGCTGTGTTTCAGGACAAGGTCTGAAATTCTCGACACTACCATGCAATAAGTAAATTCCAACAACTGAACTACAAATGCCTGCTACTTAATTGGGAGCCATCACTTCCTCTAACGCTGATCTGGAAGTGTGTTGGTAGAGGGAAGCATAGGAAGCCATGCAAAAAAGGGTGTGCACAGCCCTGCGTTAGAGAGTATCTAAATCTGACTATATATGAGAGAGGGGGGGAGAAAGAGAAGGTAAGAAAGAGCTACACTCAAGGACAGAGTGTTAGTTCAGTAGGAAGGGCATTTGCCTTGCACATGACCAACCTGGGTTCAATCCCTGGCATCCCTGAGCCTGCCAGAAGTGATTCCAGAACACAGAGCTGGGATTAACCCCTGAGCAACTGCCGGGTGTGGCCCAAAAAACAAAAACAAAAAAACAAAAACAAAAACAAAAAACAAGTATAAATTACTGTGATAATATTGTCATGATTGTTCTCTTATATCCTTTTTTAAAGATACATGTTGGAATGTTAAAGGATAAAATAATGTCCTTGTTGAAATATTCTATTAGAAGTATGAATAAAACTAGGGGCTGAGGGGATAGTATAGCAGGTAGGGCATTTGTCTTATAGGCAGCCAATCAAAGTTCTATCCCTGGCACCCCACTATTGGTTCTCTGAGACCACCAGGAGTGATCCCTGAGTTCAGAGTCAAGAGTAAATTCAGAGCACTCTCTGGAGACCAAAGCATTATCCCTCACAAAACAGGATTGATTCTGAGTTTATAGAAGTTGAATGGAGATGGACTCCTGTAAGTCCAACCCTTCCCTCAATTTTCTGTTCTCCTAACCTGTTCCTTTGAGATGTAAAAACCCACTGGATAATTGCTTTTGTATCTGACTTGACCTTCCCCCACTGGGATTAGGAGTTGGTTTGAATAAAGAAAGGACTCTGACTTTGGGCTTGAAATAGGGAGCACATGGCAGAGAAAAGCCATAATGCAGAAAGGTCATGAGAAAAAAGTAGACTAACTCCAATTAGTCTTTGGACTGGCTTGGTATTATTTCTCCACCGATTCCCTGTTTCATCAAACCCATCTGCCTAAGGGGTTAAAAACACAGTGCGTGGGGCAGTCTCACCAACAATCCTTGGAATTTTTATTTTTATTTTACAGGCTCTTTTTATATTAGACTTCTAGGATGGCACAGAGATACTTCCCAGGTATGATAAAGAAGTTGGGAGACACGTCAGACAAGCACTCAACCTGTGTTTGATCCCCAACATACTTTATGGTCTCCTGAGACCAGCTAGGAGTAATTTTCAAGCACAGGAGTAAATACTAAGTACTACTGGTTGTGGCCCCCAAAACAAAACTGAAGTAAAACAGCTCTTAGGATGGACTTGGATGGAGATGAAGGTCTTGGCCCGCCTTCCCAGGCCATGTGGCTCCAGCTCCCACTAACCGTCGGGTCTGGAGGTTCATGAGAGCGGCAGGTAGAAATCTCACTCACAGGCAGGCTTCAGGAAGTAACAGCTTTATTCATACCCTAACCACCACATGGGCGGGGTCTGAAGGTAAAGTTAGAGGTCATATTCGCCCAAGACTCCTCCCATAAATAGGTGGGTCTCAGGTAGATTAACCTAAATTCAGGGTGGGGTTACACAAAACAAAATAAAAGAAAGAATAAATAACCCCCCTCCTGCACCTCCCAAAAAAAGGGCTGAGTAGAGCTGTAGAATCTTTGGTCAACTTCTCACGAAGAGAAATGAAGAAGGAGCTAACGTAGCAGAAAAGGGCCTACAAAGGCTTGTCTGTGGTTGTCTTGAGGGACTCATCCTAGTTGGTATCATCCTTCGCTCTGAGTGGGGTGAAGGTTTGAGGAAGGAGCTTCTGCAAATAAAATGAGGCCTGAAGGAGAAGATCTGAAGAGGCTTCCAAGAGAGCAGATTGGAGGCTCTTGGTCCAGAGTGCTTGTGGAAGTGGTGCTTGTCCTGCTAACTCTGTGGGTAGAGGTCTTGGGCCATGTAGTGACTCACCCCACCAGTCACAACTGTTCTCTCAAGTAAATTTCTCCACTCCAGGAGGTTGGTAGAGCATTGACAACTTGACCAACACAGCTTGAACAATGCACACCATCCCACTCTAAGATGGAAACTCCACTGCCACATCTCTTCTCCTTCCACTCCAGGTGTATGAAACAGTGGGACATGGTGGTGCCACCTTGCTAGCTGAAGTGTTTTTGCCTATCCCTGAAACAACCATCGTCACTGGAAGAGCCACCATTGAAGAAGTGGAGTTCAGCAGTGACCAACAGGTGGCGCTAGACCACGAGGGCGTTGGTAGTGGTAGGTGGTTTTGAAAGGCAACTATGCTAACCACTATACCACCAATGCTGGTGGGTGGTTTAGGGATGCCTCTGTTCAGTGGCTCAATGTCATGGTCAAGGTTAAACTAACATTTTGTTTAACTACCACCTTATGTCCATGGCCTGTCCTTGGGCCTTGTGCTAAGCTGTGTGTATGTCTTACCTTCTTCACACTCTCCATCACGACTTCTCTTGGATCTCCCTGAATTATATTTCTCTTCTGCATGCCACCTTGTTTATTACACTGCAGGGTTGTCTTCTTCATTTGAAGTCCATCTCCCCAACTTGAATATGAGCTTCAGGAGATAAAAAAAACTCTTAGCTATTTCCTTTCTTTGCTTGTGCCTTTTAGTGACTAGATGGTATATATACTCCTTCCTGTTTGCTGTATCAGTTGGAGAGATGGAGGAGAAACCAAAAATGTTTCTTGAGTCACATGGCTGGGAAGCGACAAAGTCAGAATGTGTACCCCAAACACCCGTCTCCCTACTTTAGTCTCTCAGAAAACAAAGAATTGAGTTTTCATAGGACCCAACGATTCTCCTTCTGAGCCTCTCTCACAAGAGCCCCAAGATGATATTTTGAGAACAAAATTGCAAGCCTATGTTTAATTCAGTGCTGTTCACAATAGCCAAGATCTGGGAACAGCCCAAAGCCCCAAGAAGAGATGAGAGGACAAAGAAACAGTGACATGTATGCACCATGGAATAGAATTCAGCACTAAGAAGACAGGAATGGAACTAGAGTGAAACATGCTCTAGAAGGAAATCAGAGAGAGGGAGAGAGGCAGCTATAGCATGTTTGCCCGCATGTGGAGAGTAAAGAACAAGTAAGGGAAATAAAAACAGACAGTAGGAGCAGCCCCTGAGATCTGGCATGTAGAATTGAGTCCACTGAGGGGTTAGAGCAAGGTGTGGACAGGGGGAGACCTGGGAAAAAGGTTAGAGACAGCCTAGAACTGGGGGTATGGTGTGCCAACATTCTGCGCCTGAAACTTCTCTTGACTGAATTATATATTACAGTGTAGAAAGATAAATTGGAAGGGAAAATGAATACAACTCAGACTCAGAAATACATAAATCTGACATCATAGCCAGGTCTCCTCAGGACTCTCTGAGACAGAGTCCAAGGCAACCCTGAGGAATGAGTGTGGCCAGCTGTTCTCTCCTGCTCCCCTCTCCCAGCCCCCTTTCAGCCAAATGGTAATTTAACTGTGTCTTTTTGTTGTTTTGAATTTTTATAATAAATAATTTTTGTTTGGTTTTTGGGCCGTACCTGATGGTGCTTAGGAATTATTTTGCTCTGTGCTCAGAAACCACTCTTAGCAGGCTCAGGGGAACATTTGGGATGCCTGGGATCGAACCAGGGTTGGCCATGTGCAAGGCAAATGACCTACCCCAATAAATAAATTATTTAAATAAATTACAATGAGATACACAGTTACAAATTGTTCATGATTGAGTTTCAGTCATACATTGTCCAGCACACTTTACTAGTGCACATTTCCCACTACCAATGTCCCCAGTTTTCCTTCTGCCATCCCCCTTCCCTTTCCTTTACCTGCTTTCATGGCAGACATTTTTCTTTTCTCTCTCTCTCTCTCTCTCTCTCTCTCTCTCTCTTCCTCTCTCTCTTCCTCTCTCTCTCCCCATAAGATACTTTGGTTTGCAACATGGTTTCTGGGGGGATGTCATGCATATCACTTTACTACTTTCAGCACCTGGTTCTTGTCCAGAGAGATCATTTCCCACTCTCATTGTGGAATGACCAAGCCTCGATCCTTCTTTCTAAGCCACTTTCTGTCTTCCCACTTTGCTCCTAGGGGTGCCTTTCTCCTTCGAAGCTGATGGCAGCAATCCACTGATTCTGATGACATCAGGGAAGGTGTCCTACAGTGTGGCATGGGCTGTTGGAGAGACGGGGATCCCCCTAATTCCACCACTGTCACAGCAGAATGCCGGATTTAGGAGGTAATCATGGGCCCCCAACTTACAAAGGGCCATCTCTTTTGTCCACCCACATCTGGGCAACACAGCTTCTTAAGTGACAGGCCTTTAATTCTATGGCAGCATTATCATTTGACTGTCATCTTTTTAGGGTTCAGGAGTCACACCCAGTGGTGCTCAGGACTTCCTCCTGATTTTGTGTTCAAAATCAAACAGATCTTTCAGGGTGGGTTTTAGTTCAAAAGACCTGGACCAGCTGCTGACAAGGCAAGTTCCTTAAGCTCTGTACCATCTTTTCATCCCTAGTCATCATTTTCTCTCAATGACAACTTTTAAGACCTAGACTCATAGCAAATTTCAAATATATAACAGGGTATTATTAACTAGAATCGTGACACTGTACATGATTTGAGGTCTTATTATCTGTCTGGAAGCTATTAAAAAGTGTGTTATATATACTGTTAGAAAGTTTTACAGGTTTGATTAGTGAACCTCATTTTCATGCAATTATTAGCCAAAGGGACAGTTGCTTTAAAAAATGGCTCTTCATTTCCTTTGCTCATTTCCAATGGTTCATTCTTTGTTTGCCCTAAAAATGATGAGTTCTTTGAACACTTTGGCTAGTCAAATGTATGGCTCGTAAACATTTCTTCTGACCACTTTTACTTCTTGTTTGACCTTCTCACATCAAAACGATAGCATAAAACAGCAGAATGCATGGTGAGATCTTACAGTGGGGAAGCTGCTTGCCTTGCACGTAGTTGATCCCAATTTGATCCCTGACACCACTGAGGGTTTTCCAAGACTCACCAAGAATGGCCCCTGTGCACAGAGCCAGGAGTGAGCCCTGAGCTCAGAGCCAGAAGGAAGCCCTGAGTATTTCTGGGTATGACCCAAAAACCAAACAAGGAAGAAACAAGCAAAGCAGAGACAAGGCAGAAGTTGCCAAGGACATTTCCGCTCCTGGGCAGACAGGCACTCCCGGGTGCTGTGGTCCAGATTCAGTGCCGAGGTCTAAGCTGTCTCAATGACCCACTTCTGTTTCAGTGTGTTGAAGAGAGCAGATGCCATCTCTGCGATTGGGACATCAGGACTGACAGACATGCAGAAGTTGGCCAAGTGGGCAGCCGAGTCCAAGCTTGACCCAAATGACCCCAACAATGCCCCATTGATGCAACTGATCTCGGTAAGGTGGCAGGAGGCTAGTGCCC
>PVKC010007218.1:0-29839 GCA_004027635.1 Crocidura indochinensis
TGTCCTCCCCCCTTCCCCGTTCCCTTTCTGCAACCCATATCCCCCATAATCCCCCCCCACCAGGCTGCTAGAGTAGGTGGTTCCCTCTTTGTCCAGCTTACTATCAGTGATCATATATCTCTTTGGTTCTGGTGCCCTCCCTTGTTTCTCCCTCTATTTGAGAGTCTAACCTAGATAAAATGAGTTATGTGGTTTTGTTTGAGGGAGAGAAAGGCAATAGAATGGGGTAAATATTAAGCAAAATAATAATAAAAAATTAAAATTAAAATTAAAAATTAAAAATAATAAAAAATAAATATAATTAATCAATTAATTAAAAATATGCTGAGAATGGGTGGGGTCCTTCTAGTGGCTATCTGCCTCAGTTTGAGAGAGGACATGAGAAAGGTAATTGAAACACCATAACAATATAAAAATAAATGTCAAATTTGATATCCACTGAGCCCTGCAGCAACTAAGAAAGCACCACACATTAGTCTCGGTTCTGAATTCATATCATGCCGAAGTGCAAAAAGAAGGAGAAAGATAAGGTAAAATAATATAAAAATAGTAAAGGAGACATCCACTTCAATATCTATACCAAAATAAAGATGTCAAACAATCAATCAATCAATAAATATATATGTGAGAAAATGATTATTTTGTGCTTTTTTTTTCCTTTTCCACCTGCAGAGGCACAGTAATTATTGGGGATATTATAGAGGGAATTCCCTTGGCCTAGGAGATACAGGGTTTCTCCATCCCTGCAGTATACTTTCATGGGGTTAACTATAGACTCCTTGCATGATCCTTTACTCTCTCCTGGGTGCTTTTGTGATGTATGAAAGACTTCTGCTTCGTCATGGATGGTAAAATCAGTCCTCTATATCTAGAGATCTTGGTGACTGTGCAGCTTGTGATGGAATGGATCTTGAGATGAAGGTTTTCTTTGTGGTTCTAGCAGTTCTGCTTCTTTAGTGTCGTTTTACTTCATCTTCTGTAGTTGGTGTTCTTGGTCATTATGTTGCTCCTAGGATGGAGCCTAGGACAGTCTTTCGTTATGTTTCTGGAAGACCTGTTCAGTCAGACCTCTGGAATTGGATATCTTGTTTGTTGAACAGATTGTAGACTGAGAGCTAGGTTAGAGCTATTTGTTGCTGTTGTTGTTGGTCCCGGGGGGAATCATTTCTTATGGGCTCAAAGGTCCATATGGGTTCCTGGGGATTGAATTCGGTTTGCTGTGTGTAAGGCAAGTAAGTATCTTACCCACTGTACTATCACTCTAGTCTGACCTTTTTCTCCCCATATTTAACCAATGCCCTTATGTGAAAACCTGAGAGGAAGGCAACTGTAGTAGATAAACAAGAATTACTCAGTCTATGATTTGAAAATGGTACATGATACTTGTAACTTTTTACTTTTCTCCCTTATACCTTCGTGTCACCTTAACTTTTTGACATCTGATGCAATGTATGCAAGTTTATTCCTCAGTGAAACTGTGTGTACCCAGTGAACTACAAATAGAAATACAAAACAGGGCCAGGGTGATAGCACAGTGGGAAGGGCATTTGCTTTGCAAGTGGCCAACCTGGGTTTGATCCCCAACATTCTATATGGTCCCCTGAACCTGTTAGAAATGATTTATAACTGCAGAACCAAGAGTACCAAAGGTATGGCCCAATCCCCCACAAAAGAAAATTTCATTCCTGAAAAAGAAAAACAAATACTGAATGACCTATCTCAAAATATGTGGCATTGGAGCCAGAGAGATAGCACAGCGGTAGGGCATTTACCCTCAAGCGACCAACCCAGGACCAAAGGTGGTTCAAATTCTGGCATCCCATATGGTCCCCTACGCATGCCAGAGGTGATTTCTGAGCACAGAGCCAGGTGTAACCCCTGAGCATCGCCAGGTGTGACCCACAAAAAAACAAAACAAAACAAAAACAAAAATATGTGGCATATCAGGAAACAAGTATTCAAAGGCAATAGAAACAAAGAACTGGTCTTTACTAGGAAGATTAACACTGTGAGGGGGTGAGGCGAGAAGTGCAGAGGGGATCATTGGAACATGGTAGAGGGAATGTAACATTTTGGTTATGTTGTTGTTGTTGATAAAATACAATAATTTATTTAAGCACCATGATCACAAACTTTTTTCATAATTGGGTTTCAGTCATAAAATGCATATACCCCTTCACCACTGTAACATTCCTGCCATCCATGTACCCTATTTTCTCCTACCCCAGCCCCGACAGTCTAGGAGACAGGCATTGTATTTCTCTCTCTCTATCATTGTCATGGTATTTGTTAGTGTAATTATTTCTCTAACTGTTCTTACCACTCTTGTGGCAAGCTTTATATAATGGGCTGGTCTTTCCAGCTCTCATCTCTTATTGTCTCTGGGTATTATTACTAGATTGTCTTTTATTTTTCTTAAATCCCACAGACGAGTTAGGCAATTTTGAGTTTATCACACTCTCTCTCTCTGACATATTTCACTCAGCATAATAGTTTACCTGTCCATCCGTATATAGACAAATATCGTGACTTCATTTTTCTTAATAGTTATGTAGTTTTCCATTGTGTAGATGCATCACAATTTTTTCTGCCATTCTTCAATTGTTAGGCATTTGGATTGTTTCCAGATTTTTGGCTATTGTAAATACCATTGCTATGAACATAGGAGTGCGAGGGCATTAAAGCATATTGTGTTTGTGATCCTGCAATATATCCCTAAGAGTAATATTGCTGGATCATATGTGTGGGGTGAAGATGCGGCTGAGCCCACTGCTAATATATCCAGGGTCCCCAAATACCTCCCAAATTGAGTGACCAACTCCCATTCTCTGTGAGACCTTGGCAATAATCATCCGCAATAAATGATTCACACAAAGAGGTTTGGGGTTCCAAAAGGTTTGGCCAAAAGAGCCTAATTCTCCCTGGTTCGATCTCTCTCTCCTCTCTGTCTGTCTTTGTCTCTTTCTCTGTCTCCCTGTCTCTGTCTTCTCTTCTTTCCCTGTCTCTGCTCTTCTCTAGTAATCTTCTAACTTGTGTCCCTGTCTCTGCACACTCTCTCTTCTTCTCCCTTAATCTCTCTCTCTCTTTCTGTCTTGCTTCTTCTTATTCTCTATTCGTCTTTCTTTCTGTCTCAGCTCTTCTTCTTCTCTATATGTCTCCCTTTCTCTCCTAATCTCTCTTTCTCCCTGCCAGCCCCTTCCTCTCTCTTCTTTCTCCCAGTCTCTTCCTCTTCATCTGTCCCCTCTCCCCTTTTATCCTTTCTCTCCAGCTGTCACTCTCCAACTGTCACTGTCCAACTGTCTCCTTTGGTCTCCCCTTCAAAGCTTCTTTATTTATTAATACAAAATAAATACAATACATAAAATAAATATAAAATACTCTACAATATGGAAGCTCAATGTCCAATTTTTTTTTTGAAAAAATATGGAACGCTTCACGAATTTGCGTGTCATCCTTGCACAGGGGCCATGCTAATCTTCTCTGTATCATTCCAATTTTAGTATATGTGCTGCCGAAGGAAATATCCATAATGTTTTTAAGGAATATCCATAATGTTTTCTAGAAAGGATGGACTAGAGGTCATTCCCACCAGCAGTAAATGAGAGCTCCTTTCTCCCCAAATTCCCATAGCTGTGGTTATTCTTGTTCTATGTAATGTGTGCCAATCTCTGTGCCATGGAATATCTCAAAGTTGTTATCATTTTCATCTCCCTGATGATTAGTAATATGGAGAATTTTTCCATCTGTATTTCCTTTTTTTCCATTTGTATTTCTTTTTTGGGAAAAATGTTCATTTCTTCTCCCCATTTTTGATGGGATTAGATTTTTTTATTATTAAGTTCTGTCAGTATCATATATCTTAGATACTATCTGGTGAGTATTGGGTGAATAGTTTCTCCTATTCCATGGGTAACCTTTTTACCCTAGTCACTGTTTCCTTTTAAGAGCAGATGTGTCTCAGTTTGATCCCATTGTTTATCTCTGCTTCCACTTATTTGGAAAGTGGTATTTCTTATTTGAAGATGCCTAGTTTAGTCTCAATATCATGGGGTTTTTGCCTATGTTTTCTTCTATGTACCTTATAGTTTCATATCTGATATCAAGGTCTTTAATTCATTTTATTTGACCTTTGTGCATGCTGTTAGATGAAGGTCTGAGTTTTCTTTTTAGCATGTGACTGACCAGTTATCCCAGCACCACTTGTTGAAGAGGCTTTCCTTACTCTATTTTGCATTTCTTGCCCCATTGTCAAAAATTAATTGATTGCATTTCTGGGAATCTTTCTCTGAATACTCACATCTATTCCATTAATCTGAGGGTCTGTCTTTATTCCAATACCATGCTGCTTTAATGACTATTTCTTTGCAGTACAATTTAAAGTTGGGGAAAGTGATGTCTCCCATCTTTTTTTTTCCTAAGTGTTGCTTTAGCTATTCTTGGGCATTTATTGTTCCAAATTTCAGGTGTGTTTGATTACTTCTTTGAAGAATGTCATGGGTATCCTTAGATGAATTGCATTAAATCTGTATAATGCTTTAGAGAATATTGTCATTTTAATAATGCTAGTCCTCCCAATCCATGAACAGACAACATGTCTACATTTCTATGTGTTCTCTTTTATTTCTA
Source organism: Crocidura indochinensis (assembly GCA_004027635.1). NCBI lineage: Eukaryota > Metazoa > Chordata > Mammalia > Eulipotyphla > Soricidae > Crocidura > Crocidura indochinensis. The sequence continues at coordinate 4,627 of PVKC010007218.1, forward strand.
GAGCAATGTTTTTTAGTTTTCTTTGTATAAGTCTTTCACTTCTTTAGTTGACTACAAGTTATTTCAATTTCTGTGGTGCTATTATGAATGTGACTTTTTAATGACTCTTTCCTATCATGATTTATATATAATAAGACCAGCTTTGTTTGTTGATTATGTAGCCTGCTACTTTGCTACATGAATCTATTGTTTCTAGGAGCCTTTTGGTAGAGTCTTTAGAATTTTCTAAATATAGTATTAGGTCATCTGCAAATAGTGAGACTTGATTTCTTCCTTTCCTATCTGGATGACCTTGATATCTTTTTCTTGCTTAATTGCTATGGCAAGTACTTCCAGTACTATATTGAATAAGAGTGGTAAGATGGGGAAGCCTTGACTTGTGTCAGATTTTAGAGAAACGTCTTTCAGTTTTTCTCCATTGAGTATAATATTTGCCATAGGCTTGTAGTATAGGGCCTTGACTATAGTGAGAAAATTTCAGAAAGTTACAGTTTGTTAAAAGGTATGGTGTTGGAATGTTTTATGTGTAAAACCCTGTCATCAATATTGTAAATCATGATAGCTAAAGTACAAAATATTTAAATAAAGAAAAGTTCATTCTTCTCATTTGAATATTTGTCCTTTTGAGTCACTAAATTAATGACTATATTGACTCACACAATGTTGACCATTTGTATCTTTATCTTAAAACTTAAATCAAAATTATCCAAGTTAGGGGCCACGGCAATGGTGCAAGCAGTAGGGTATTTGCCTAGCCCACGCTAAAGTAGGACATACAGCAGTTCGATGCCCCAAAATCTTATACCACGAGTGATTTCTGAATGCATAACCCCTGAATGTCACCAGGCGTGACCTAAAACAAACAAAAAATGTTATCCAGGCTAATAATGCCAAGTTCGTTATATTATTATAACTAAATATTATGTCATTTAATAATAAGACGAACAGTTGTCTAATAAATTAGTTTTATTCTGTAAATACTATTTTACTTTTATCTTATTATCTAAATATTTATCATGTGCCTTTACCATATTTAAGTAATGGGGCTGGAGAGATAATACAGTGGGGAAGGCTTTAAGTGGCCCAGGTTCGATACCTAGAATACCATATGGTCCCCTGAGCATTATCAGGAAATATCCCTGAGCAAAGAGTCAAGAGTAGGGAGAGAAAAAAACTAGAGAGAGAGAGAGAGAGAGACAGACAGAGACAGAGATAGAGACAGATATGAAACATAAATGAAGCAACATGCCTTAAAATTTTTTTGGTTTTTAATTGGTTTGTTGCTGTTGTTGAAAATGGTATGTGATACTTGTAAACTTTTACTTTTCTCCCCAAAAACACTGGTGCCCCATTAATTAAATTTTTTAGAATTTTATGCAGTGTATGCAAGGTTTTTAGCTTAGTGAAATTGCATGTGCCCAATAAACTACAAATATTAAGAAATACAAAAAGGCCAGAGCAATATCACCATGGATAGGACATTTACCTTGCACTCAGTCAACCCAGGTTCAATTCCCAGCATTCCATATGGTCCCACAGGCTACACCTGGTGGTAGTTTGGGCTTACTCTGGCTCTGTGCTCAGAGATCATTCCTGGAAGCAGTCAGAGGACTGCATAGATTTTCAAGGATCAAACCTCCATGCAAGGCAAATGCCTTACAAATTATATTATCTCCAGCCCAAAAAGTTGAAACAAATAGGATGAAATGCCTGTGTGGAGATCACTGGCTGTGACAGAGCACCAGCAGGATCTTTTGTTGTCCTTGTATTTTAAGGTATGGCCCAAATTTCACATACCATTTGTTCAATGGGAAGAAAAAAAATACTTTGAAGTGGTGTAGAATGAGAATTTTAGAACTAGAGAAATAAACTGAATCCCATCTTCTCATCTTCCAAAAGGAGACTGAAGTTAGAAAAAGTAAAACAGGGGCAGGAGAGGTAGCACAGTGGTAGGGCTTTTGCCTTGCACGCAGCCGATCCAGGACGAACAATGGTTCAAATCCGGGCATTCCATATGGTTCCCCAAGAATGCCAAGAATGATTTCTGAACATAGATTCAAGAGTAACCCAAGCGCTGCCAACTGTGACTTAAAAAAGAAAGAAAAGAAAAACACATTGTTCATTGAAATATGGTAAAAAAAATTTTTGTTTTAGAAAAACATATAACTTAGATTGATGGGACGCTTCAGAAAAGATTTAAACAAACCATACATATGTTAAGAAACCAGCCATTTCTGTATACAATAACAAGAGTGTGAGCTGGATGATGAAAACGGAACAAAATGACAAGGGAAGATCTGAATGACACTGTAAATGAAACTCTTAGCATTGCTTTTTCACTGTCAGTAAAATTTAATCTTGACCTATTTCTACACAAGCTGGTATCAATCATAATTCCCAGATATTTTTTGCCCATTGCCCCAAATTGCACAAAAGGCATAATTAGTAATTATCTTATCTCATCAAGATGAGAATGATTCATACCCCATGATATATAATTATACATCATATATATATATAGGTTAACCCTAGTCTAGTACAAGCAATCATTCCTTATAATGTCCATTTCTATGCTAGTTACTTCAGTAATATCCCACTTCAATCACTTTAATTATTGATATCCTTCATTTTTTCCCTCTTCAACCTAAGATAATCATTCTCAATTCACATTATACAACAAACGATCTCTAAGGATCAAGATTCCTCATTGTGCCAAACTCAAAGATGCAATGAAATTTATGACCTCACCTTTTTGTTCATGTTGTTTTTTAGGGATCATACCCTGTAGTGCTCAGGGGTGATCCCTGGTGCTGTTCAGGAACCATATGTGGTTACAGTTACCTGAGCTAATGGCTGTATAATGTCCTTTTGGGACATTGGTGATGGGAATGTTGCACTGGTGGAGGGGGGGGGTGTTCTTTACATGATTGAAACCCAACTACAATCGTATTTGTAATCAAGGTGTTTAAATAAAGATTTTAATTTAAAAAAAAAGGTATCTGCCTTATATATTGCACTATAGTCCTAAGTACAGTAGAATCTTAGAATATCCAGTTCTATGGCCTTATCATTTAAATAAAAATATGGGGCCAAGAAGGAAAAATGTGGCTCGGTTATAAAGCACTTGACTTGCACATGTAAGGTCCTGAATTTAATTCCTGAAATCACCATAAAAATGAAAAAGAAAGGAAATGGAGATTAAATATGTTCCATAGGAAAAGTTCTCTAATCTCTTTTGTTCAGGATCACTAATTCAGAGAAAATAAAGCTTTTGGTTGTCAGTAGAGAAAAGTAAAGAAAAGAAGCTCAAGTTGTTTTGTTTTGTTTTTTTAGGTTGTAATTTATTTTAATTTAAGCATCATGATTACAATTATAGTTGGGTTACAGTCACAAACAGAACATCCCCTTCACCAGTGTAACGTTCCCCCCTCCCAGTGACCCCCTCCCCCCTTCCCATCCCTTGCCTGTACTTGAGACAGGCATTCTACTACAGTCAAGGAAGCTCAAGTTTAAAAAAGAAAAAAAGGACAGAGCCAGAGCAATAGCACAGTGGCAGGGCGTTTGCCTTGCATGCAGCCAGCCTGGACCGACCCAGGTTTTGTTCCTGGCATCATCCCATTTGGTCCCCAAGCCTACTAGGAGTGAATTCAGAGCACAAAGCCAGGAGTAACCCCTGAGCACCACTAGGTGGGGCCTCAAAACACAAACAAACAAAAACAGGACCACATTAAATCTAAACAGAGGATCATGCAGAGATCAGGCTCAGGGTGGGTGAAGATGTCATAGAGCAGATAGGAATGGCCCAAAGATTACATAAAAGGTTCAGCACTGATTACTGCAGTGATGAAATTCTTGTTTTTTAAATAATATTTTATTTAAACACCTTGATTACAAACATCATTGTGGTTGGGTTTCAGTCATATAAGAAGACACCCCGCCTCCCCATTCTAAGGCTTCTGTGTCTTTCCTTAATACCTTTCTGAATGTTTCATTTTTAGGAAATAGTTCAACACCATCTTTTCTTGTTTTGTTTTGGGGGTCACACCCGGCAGCGCTCAGGGGTTACTCCTGGCTCTATGCTCAGAAATCATTCCTGGCAGGCTTGGGGATCATATGGGATGCCAGGATTTGAACTACCGTCCTTCTGCATGCAAGGCAAACGCACTACCTCCATGCTATCTCTCCGGTCCCAGTTCAACACAATCTTGATTTATCTTTAATATCCAGGCTTAGCAGGTTGAGTAAAAATAAAGTCCCTTGAGAAGAGTATTTCTTTCATCTAACTTTTGTTCCTCCTACAGGAAAAAAAAAAAAACCAGAGTAAGTGAGTTAGAATGATATTTTGAAACTATTGTTATGTCTACAGTGTTGTTCTCAAAATACCATTTAACAAAGCTTGGATCTTATATCTTTAGAGGCTGCTCCTTATTTAGAGATTGGCTTATAAACTGCATAGTTTTGAAAATACATCCCAGTCAAGGACTGCCTCTACAGCTGGTGCTAAAGAAATGAACAAAGTTGGAGTCTAAAAAGACCAATATAGTCAATGTGCTGAGACAAATGTCAGCAGCTGCAAGGGGAAATTTCATACTTAGAATGATTAGTCAGCTAGAGATTAGCTCTATTAAAAGAATTTGTTTCCTCGGCAAAAGAAAAGTTTGAATACATTAAATCTTAATAAGTTTTTTAAAGGCTGGACATACAACACAAACATGCACACATACACACATATTACAAAGCACAGTTTCCAAAGCAGTTTCAACAATTTCAACTTTAACAAAGGAAATAGTTTGAAATAATTTTTGGTTTTGAAAATAAATTATACAAAAGGAGGATGCTTCTCTCTACATTAAAACCCAAATAATAAAAAATAGACACCAATAAGTTCTGATTTATCTTTTAATCATATGTTTACATATTTACTTCTTAAGTGTATGTAGTATTAGACACTGAGAAAATTTAAAAAATAAGACATCCTCACGTACAAAATATTAAACTGTGGGAGTTACACAATACATTTGAATAAGGTCAATGGAGACTGGAGGCAATAATACAACAGGTAGGGCACTTTCCTTGTACTTGACCAACTTGGATGGATCTTCAGTATCCTTTAAGTCCCCCTGAACACTGCCAGGAATATGTAACCTTTGAGTTACTTTGCTGGGTATTGCTTCAAAACACACAAACACACACACACACTGCTTCAAAAGGAATATGTACCTTTTGGGGCTTATGTTAACTCATAACTCATAACACTGGGGTGGGGTTAAGAGAGGTCGAGGCAAATGTTGCTTCCCATTGATACTTGGGAAGGCACATGCTGGAATGCTTGGTCTAGTTGGGCCAGTTTAGTGCTTCAACTATGAGGCAGACCTTGAGCAGTGTTCTGAAATTACCTGGGCTGACTTCATGGTGGTTTTAAGGGCTACACACAGTGTTTTTCAAGGGGCACCAGAGATATAGTGATAATGGGTCACAAGTCTCACACATGCAGTCCAGTCCTTTGAACTCCCAGCTTACTAACACAAGCACTTTAAATTCTGTTTTTAAAAGTCAAGAAAAAGTTACAGGCTGTCCAAACATATCATAAAATTCCTGTAATTAGTAAGATAAAAACTAGATGTCAATATTCCAGTAAAATAAGACCTTTTATTTATTTTTTTTATTTTTAATTATGAGAACAAAGATGCAAAGAAAGAGGACAAGGTAAAGTTACAGTGGAAGGACGATCACCCATAAACAGACTTCACATAAGTCCCCTTGCTGATATCTTAACATTGAACTTTCAGCCAAAGAATATTAAGAAAAATAAAACAGAACCCATGTACAATTACTTTGTCCCTCAAGACCCCAGATTGTTTCTTAGCAGCACATCAAGCATTCTAAAGTCATAAAACTTATGTAACTCCTTAAACATTGAAGGCATAGTACTTTTTTTACATTTCCATGCGTATGCATATTAGTTTAAGTTAGCCTCAAAAGTGGGTGCTTCTTTTTAAGGATAAGAGTCAAAGGAGCACAGTAAAAACAGCGTTAAAGTGGCAATCATTGTTTGCATAGGCCCACCAAAATATGGGAATCATGGAAAGGAAAATCCTTGGCCTAAATACAAGGGGACCAAACCCCTGATGTTTCCTGGCATAAGACCAACTCTAAGCTCCAGGCACACTAGATTGCCCAACCCCAGTCGTTGTCTGTAGTGCCAACACAGTTTTATTTTCCATGATGTCTCTGTTGTTGGTATCATGTTTCTGTATTAAAGATCCTGGAATCTACATATCCTATATTGCAGTTAGGATGGTGCAGAGTGTACTCTCATTTCACCTTGCAATTAAAGGGCAATGCAGAAAGCTCTGTTCAGTATGCAGGTCTTCTCAGTGTTAAGGGAAGTCTCTTGTGAGTAGATCAATGTCAGAGCAGCGGTAAGTTCTTTCCTGGTAGAAGACTGCTTCCAGGTGTTGTTGTAAAAAACCTTGGGTGTTTCCTAGATAGCTTTCCTGGTTCAGGGGTGAATGGAGAATGGAGAGGCCTGTGCAGGTCATTATGCCAATGCTCAGGGTGTAAGGTCCCATTGCACTACTAGATTTGGGAGTTCCAATCTCTATTAGATAAGAATTTATTTGAGTGTAGGTATTTCCCATTTTAATGTGCCTATGCAAACAAGGAACAATGCCACATGGCTTTATAGGTCCATATGCAGGAACATATATAAAACTCCCCATGACGTGCTTAAACATAAGAATTAAAATGAGGGACTCTTCCACCGAATATTTCTTATTGAAAAGTTCACAAAGAGAAGAAAAGATAATAAGTGGGGAAAATCTTCACTGTTTACGAGAATATTTAGTAAGATTTAGCTGTCAAAGAAAATAGATATAAAATATTCAAAGCCATACGTGTACGGCTTTTATGTCTTTTGATATAGTTAGGGTTTGTTAAATACAGTGAAACACATTGGTGTGTGATTAGGAATGTTGAGAACAGAAATTAAAAAGGGTAAATGGGGGGTACTGAAGGTTGGGGGTGATAGAGTTGAAAATTAAAATCAGCTTTACAGAGGTGTGCGAAAGGGCAGAATACCAGATGGACATTCTACATACACAAAACATAACTTATAACATATAATGTTATATATGTTATAACATATATACATATGTTATAACATAACATATATGGGATATATTATTAACATATACTGTGTGTGATTTTGGACATGTAGACTAGTAAGATATTGCCAAAGACTGCCTTAGAAAACATGAGCAGCTCACAACACCCCCAAATTTGGACCCATCTGAAGGCCGGGGCGCAGGAGAGGGTGTAGCTGGGGGCCTACCAAGGTTCCCAGCCTGCCCAAGCAAGGGAGAAAGTCTTCGACATTGGGGCCACCCCAGGCCCCATGCTGGGTAGAACCAGGCTCAGGATCAAACTATGATCTAAAATAAGACCTTTACCAAGAGGCTACTATGTCAGTTTAGACACAAAAGAAAAAGAAATTTCAGGTTGCCATTGCCATTGGTCTGGAATCAAGGATGTTTATTTAGTTAAGTTCATCTTTGATTAGAGGGCCTAAGTAAGTAAAATATTGAATAGGGTAACCTGACATCTGTGGTGAACCTATCTTTCATTTGCCTTTAACTCCCCAAACCAAACCATGAGTATATACAATTGAGAAAATGAATTCACAGAGATATTAAGTAATTTGTCCAAATTATTATGATCATCATAGATGAAGGATTTTTTTTATGGTTTTTTTTGGGGGGTCACACCCAGCAGTGCTCAGGGGTTACTCCTGGCTCCATGCTCAGAAATTGCTCCTGGCAGGCACGGGGGACCATATGGGGCACCGGGATTCGAACCGATGACCTTTTGCATGAAAGGCAAACGCCTTACCTCCATGCTATCTCCCGAGCCCCAGATGAAGAATTTTAATATGTGGTCTGATCACATCCTTAAATGAGTCCTATTTATTTACTTTCCTTTTGGAATTTAAAAAAAAATTTTATTGAAACCATTGTTATTTACAAAGTTGTTCAAAGTTGGGTTTCAGGCACACAATATTTCAGGGCCATCCCACCACTAAGGTCAACAAACTCCCTCCATCAATGTTCCCAGAGTTCATCCCATGCAATCACCACTGCCCCCAGGCTGTCAACATAAAGTTTTGATTGTTAAAGTTTGGGTCTCATGATCTCAATTTATTTACTTCTAACCCAGTAAGCAACTTTGAAACGTAGCTTCCAAAGCTAAGGAAAACATGAGGAACCTCTAATTGAAATTTGATTTAGAGGAGCTACCTAAGAAAATAGACCAAATGATCTAAGGAAGCATGGTTTTTATGCATCACTTATTTGCTTGCTTTGCAGCACTTTAAGCTAGCAACAGAAGCAGAAGTGTGTCAATAATAACTTCTTTTGATACAGGAAAACAAAGAAAAAATAAGCAAATGAGACCACATTCAACTGAAAAGCTGTGACACATTAAAAGACAATATCAAAAGGCAACAATGGGCTTAGAGAAGATATTTAATCACTACACATCTGAATAGGAGTTGATAGTCAAACACCATCAGGACTCACAAACCCTAGCAACTGAAAAAGCAAGTAACCACTATTTGAAAAACAAACTTTAATTTTGTTTATTTGTTCTTGCTTTGGGGTCACAACACCCTGCAGGACTCAGGGGTTACTCCTAGATCTGAGCTCAGAAATAGCTCCTGACAGGCATGGGGAACCATATGGGATGTCGGATTCTAACCACCTTTTGTTCGAATCTTCCTGCAAGTCAAAGCCCTACTGTTGTGCTATCTCTCTGGCCCCAAACTTTAACTTTAGTTGTTGCTTTTTGAGCCACATCTGGTGGAGCTCAGGCATTATTCCTGGCTCTCTCTGAGATCACTCCTGGGCTTGCCTGGAGAATCATAAGGAATTCCAGGGATTGCATCCTAGCCTGTGGCAAAGAAAAAGTGCCTTATACACTGTAGTATTGCATAGGCCCCTAAAAATCACTTTTAAAAGGGCAAAAAATCTGAACTGACAGTGCTCCAAACCAAAGAAGACACAAATGAATAATGCAAAGACACGAAATAATGCTAGATCCACTATTACAGGGAGGCAAGTCAAAATCACGGAAAGTCAGAGTCTACAAAGTGAGCAAATCGAAGACTGGACAAAAAAATGTCACGGATGTGGAAGGAAGGCTGCAGCGTACAATGGGTGGGGACATAAATCCGTAAAAGCCAGTTGCACACAAGGCAACAGTCATGGAACTCTGTTGGAAACAAACCCAGACACACCAACCTCTAGCAAACCTGGAAAGGGGAAGTTGGAGTCACAACAGGCAGAGAAGCATGCATTGATTTTGCCTGGGTCACCCCTCCTGATCCTGCAGCAACCATCAAAACACTGCAGTGTAGACGTTAGTAACTAAGTCAGGAAAGGCGGTTGCCGCACCTACAGCGCAGCCTCGGTCCGTCTGGAGGTGAGAGCGCCGTTGAGTCTGGTGAACACTTCTCCACACCACCCTTTCTTTCCCACAGTAGAAAATGCAAAACACGGGAGCCCAGAGGAGTCTCAGCAGTTCCCACAAGTGCCAGAGCGGGGCTCCCCAGATCTGGGCTCCGGGCTGGCGGACGAGACTCGCGAGACGCTCGCAGTCTCGCGAGAGCTCCTAGGTCCGGGAAGGAGGCGGCGGAGCCCAGACCGGTGATGGGGCGCTTCCGCAAAGATGGCGGCTGCGAACGGGAGTCGGCTGGTGGTCTGGGGCGGAAGACTGCGGCGCGGGCTAGCCAACAGCCGGCTGGCACTAGCGCGGCCCGGCCCCGTGGCGGCGGCAGTGGCCGGAGTAGCGCTGGCAGGAGCAGGAGTGACCTGGTATCAGGGCCGAGTGAGCGGAAAGGGTCCCGCCTGGAGTCTCACCGTCTTCGCCAAGGTAGGGTCGGACCCTTCCTTCTTTCCTTCCCTCCGCGCCGCCCAGACTCCGCCCCCAACTCCGCGGTGGGGAGGGGTCGGGCCCGCGGCTGTCAGTCCGAGGGATGCTCCTCGCCTGATCCGCGCAACTTGGGTGCAGTGTCCTGGCTTTACGCTGGCGCGGCACCGGGGGCGTTGGAAGGCGGAGAGCGACGGGCTCCGGGTCCCCTTGGAGAAACGGCGGAGACCATATATATCGGTTGTCTGGGACCAAATGCAGCCAGCCAAGTGCAAGGCTCTACCTCCTCTACTGGAACTCTCCTGTCGCTCTTCGTTATCCCGAGCGACACATCATAATATTGCTAACCCATCCCGGGGTCGTCAGCGACTCCAGCACCGACAGGAGTGACCCTCCCACCACATCCCAGATTGCCAACCATAAAAACGAGCTGGTCGGTCATTTCCAGATTTCTTGATAAACTGGAAGGAGCACTGTTAGATGATTATAGCTTTATATACCCGTTTTAGGTACTAAGGAAAGGAATTTCTTCTGAAAACTTACATGTGTCAAGTAATCAATTTACATGTCATGAATGTCAGAAGACAATTTGGTAGTACGTAAGAGTGCTACTTTTAAAATACTTGGTGGGCATTTTAATTTTAAGGAGAATTGATGTGAAGGTGCATAGACACCCAGGTCTCATGGATGCACATTATCACTGAGTCACAACCCAACTCAAGGTTTTGTCATTATTTTTTGATGTAAAACAGTATTTTATATTTCCTGTGTGTTAGGTTTACATTATGCTTAGTAGAAACTCAATGTCATACAGTAGCAGAAATCAAACCAAAAGCTTAACAAATTATACTGTTTTACTTGTATATATGTATATTTAATGTTATATACTTATTTCCTAATTTTACAGTTTCTGATCAGTTGAATTAGCATGTCTCCTGTTTCATAGGATTTTTCTTGTTTAATTTTACATTATTCAGTCCAATTTATTTTTCATCATTGGTTTCTAGACCTTTGGACATTTAAGTTAATCTTCCAAAATGTTTCACTTCAACCAAAATACTGCCTATACAGAAATCTTTAGTAGTTCTTTCTGCCTAGGGTAAAATCCATATTTCAGTATTCAAATTTTTGTATAGTTATACTCTAACCTTTCTATCACTGTTCAGATCGGCCTGCCAATTGAAGTAATTCCTGATCTGAGGAGAGACAAGGGCCCCTCCCCTTGGATTTCAGAACATATGCTCCCTGAGCACCATAGGATGTGGCCCAAACTCGACCCCCAGAGTATAAACCCTGATTCCCCAAAGTGTCACATCAGTTTACCTCTGTAGCAATATAAATTGTAATTTCGGAGTCATCTCTGTTTTTTCCTTCGACCACTTTTTCCTGTTTTTTATTTTAGATTCCTAACATGACATTAAAAAGTTTACACTTGTGTAATAGATTGAACTCTTGTGTGTGAGTGTGTTTCTGGTGCCAGAATTGGTGCTTTTAATTTATCTGAAATTAAAAGAATTTTTGTTGTTGTTTGTTTTGGGGCCATACTCCAGGGGTGCTCAGGGATTATGACTGTCTCTGTGCTCAGAGATCAAGCCTAGCAGGTCCCCACCAACCATCTGTGATGCTGGGATAGAACTCCAGTAGGCTCATACAAAGTAAGTGCCCAAACCCCTGCACTCACTCAGTGGCCCTGGAAATAACCCTACTTATTAGCAATGCTTTCACAGATCCTATTGACTCCAAATTTCCTATTGGACTCATTTAAAAAGCGGTTCTCATAGCTCTGAAGATGACCACATGTTCCTCTCAGTAGCAGTTGCTGCTTAAAAAAATGATAAGACTTGAATACAAAATTCAAAGTCAACGAGAACAAATGATACCCAATCACATCAAGCTGTACAAGTAGTGAACAGTTGCACTAGCATTACGGGGGGTAGAGGAGGGAAAAGTTGGATGCATGCTTGGAACAGGGGTATAGGGAAGACAACACTGGTGGTGGGAATGCCTTCTCATTCATTACTATGTGCCTTAAATATTATTGTGAAAGATTTGTAATTTACTTTGCCCACAATAAAAATAAATAAAAATTAAAATCAAATGAAAAAAATATTTGAGAGTACCTGAAAAATTCTTCTGCCTCGATGATAACACCAGCCTAAGATGAAGTCTGTTATGCCCTCCACTTCTAGCCCCATCTCTTTGGAACCATATGTGCATAGTTGAGAATTCCTGACCATATAAATTCTATCTCCTAATATAATTTAACTTTATGTATAAGTGTCTTTCCATTTCATTTCTTCAATTACTATTGCAGGATGATAAAAAGCCTTCCTGATAGAGGCACTGGAAAAAGTACAATAGGTAAGGCTTTTTCCTGCATGTAGACAGCCTGAGGTTGAACCCCAGTATCCTATATGGTCCCCTGAGCCCTACCAGAACTGATCCCTAAGTGCAGAGCTAGGAGTAAGTCCTGTGTGTGACCCAAGAAGAAACAAGGTTCTATAAGACTTCCTAATAGGCATTTCTATTAGCTGTAATTTATTTTGTTGTCAGTGGTTTTTCTGATAAAAATAATAAATTTGGGGGCTGGAGAGATAGCATGGAGGTAAGGTGTTTGCCTTTCATGCAGAAGGTCATTGGTTTGAATCCCGGCATCCCATATAGTCCTCCGAGCCTGCAAGGAGCAATTTCTGAGCATAGAGTCAGGAATAACCCCTGAGTGCTGCCGGGTGTGACCCAAAAATACCAAAAAAAATAAAATTAATAATAATATAATAAATTTGGGGCCGGAGAGATAGCACAGTGGTAGGGTATTTTCCTTGCTTGCAGTCAACCTGGGATGACCCAGGTTTGATTCCTAGCATTCCATATGTTCCCCCAAGCCTGCCAGGAGCATTTTCTGAGCAAAGAGCCAGGAGTAACTCTTGAGCATCACCAGATGTGGCCCAAACACCAAACGATCAATCAATAAATAAACTGCTTAAAATAATAAATTTATATTTATCCAATCCTAGTCCCTATTATGACTAACAGTTTGCATTTTGTTATGGCACTTTTGTACTGTGTTTTGTGTTTTGGGGTATATTCCTAGGAGTGGTATAACTGGATCATATGGAAGCTCTATTTCCAGTGTTTTGAGGAATCTCCATATTGTTTTCCAGAAAGGCTGGACTAGATGGTATTCCCACCAGCAGTGAATGAGAGTTCCTTTCTACCCACATCCCCACCAGCACTGATTGTTCATGTTCTTTGCAATTATGTCCCAGTTTCTGTGGTGTGAGATGTTGTTTGGATTGTTGTTTGGATTTGCATCTCCCTGATGTTAATGATGTGGAGCATTTTTTCATGTACCTTTTGGCAATTTGTATTTCTTCTTTGAGGAATTGTCTGTTCATTCCTTCTCCCCGTTTGGCAAGGGGTTGGGGGGTCACACCCAGCAACACTCAGGAGTTACTCCTGGCTCTACACTCAGAAATTGCTCGTGACAGGCTCAGGGGACCATATGGGATGTCGGGATTTGAACCACTGTCCTTCTGCATGCAAGGCAAATGCCCTACCTCCATGCTATCTCTCCGGCCCTGCTTCTCCCAATTTTTTGATGGTTAGGTTTTTCTGTTGTTGCTGTTGTTGTTGTTGTTGTTAAGTTCTGTCAGTACCTTGTATATTCTTGATATCAGCCTCTTATTTGATGTGTGTTGGGTGAATAGTTGGCTTTTGTATCATCATCACTATTTCCTTGGAGGTGCAGAAGCTTCCCATCTGTTTAGCTCTGCTTCAGCTTGTTTGGAGAGTGCTTTTGCCTACCTGAAGATGACTTTAGTCTTGATGTCTTTACTTAATGTCTTTGTCTTAACGTTTTACCTACATGTTGTTTTATATACCTTATGGTTTCAGGCCTAATATCAATGTCTTTAATCCATTTAGATTTGACCTTTTTGCGATGTTTTAGATGGAGGTCTGAGTTCACTTTTTTGCAAGTGGTTGATCAGTTGTGCCAACAGCACTTGTTGAAGAGGCTTTCCTTGTTCCATTTTGCATTTCTTCTCCTTTATCAAAAATTAATTGATTGTATATCTGGGGCACATTCTCTGAATACTCAAGTCTATTGCACTGATCTGAGGATCTGTTTTTATTGATTTCTACCTTTTAATTCCTGGTTAGCGTTCAAAAATACAAGTTATTAATTTTAGAACTGATATATATATAGTGATTCAATTAAATAATTTTTTAATTTTTTAAAGTGGCATACTACTATGCACATGCATGGCACATGCAAGACGCTAAGTTTTTCTCCCAACATCTTAGGGAGCTCTCCTGGGTCTGGCCTTACTAAAAAGAAAAAGAAGTCCTGGCCTGAGATAGGGGTTTTATTGTTGGTACCATAAGATCCCCCTATTAGCACTGGGTACAGTATTCCAGGCTCTGAGCAATGGGTATGATCCTAGAGACCCCCCACTAATACCTGCATGTCTCAGTATCCTAGTTCCATAAAGCCTGAGCAGCATTGCATCCTAGGTCCTCTGCATTATACCTACTTTCCCTTTGGCCAAAAATTGCAGGTGGGACCACTGGCCCTACTTGAACACTGCTTGTGGGCCTCTCACTTTAAAAAAAAATTGTAACTTTGGCTACATTTTATGTAGGATTATTGTTTGTGACTTAAGGGATTTCCTGATAAAGAAGTATTGAGCCACAACTTTGAAAATTCATCTTCTATGAGAAAGCATCTTTTGCTGATGATTGAGAATATGGAAATTTGAATGAATCAGAGAATCATAGAGAAAACAGTACAAAATACTACAATAAATGAATCACTTCTACAATCCCCAGCTGTAAAGTCACCCCACGCACTGAAGGTGAAACACATAATCTGGCAGTCTTCTATCTCTATCTCCATCAAACTGCCTGCCAGAACTGCCGTTTTTATTGAGTACAGAGATCACTCCTGGGTGGGGCAGCAAGAATAATAGCTCAAGCTATCCTAAGCCAGTCCCACCCAGGTTTATAAGTAAAACAATCTCTGTTTTGGGGTAAATCCAAGTTGTAAACAAGCATATAAAGGAACCAGGGATGATCTTTGTTTTAGGTAAATAAGGTATAACCTAACACCCAGCTATACATTACAACTAATATTGCAGTTGTTGTCCAAGAAAGGATAGCAAGAAGGAGAGAGGGAACATTTAATCCATTCCTCCCTTGCTCCTTTCTGTGTGATGTTGTCTGATATAATTTCATGAATGTTGTAATACCTATTGGTAGCCTGTTTGTGACTCAGTCCTATAAGAACAGCAATTTTCCAGGGCTTTTAGTTCTCAGGTCCAAGGAGATCTTTTTGCATCAGTAGGTAATATTTACAAAATTAGATCATACATTATATCATATCTCAAAAGGTTCTTATTACTTTGCTGTATTTCTAAACTACACAAAGATATTGCAAACAGATTAAATTTATTAATACCAACCTGTTGCTAATTTTCTATTGAAGTATATAATCTTGGAAAAGCACTAAACTAGTACATATCTCATTTAAAACTTTAACTCAAAAATTTAATTGATAAAAGATTGAAAAAGTATTGATTTGAAAGATTGTGGGTCAGTAATGTCTGTGCAATACAAGTTGCACATTTTATATTTTTGTTGAACACAACCTGCTATGATGACCCTTTCAGGTTGGATAGTGAGTTTCTATTCATTTCTAAATTTAGTTATAAAAATACTTGATTTCAGATAGCATATTTATTTTTTATTTTATTGAAATATTATGATCCGCAAAGTGCTTCATAGTTGAATTTCAGATATACAATGACTCAGGGCCATTCCCATCACCAGTGTTGACCTCACTCCACCAGTGAACCCAGAATGCATCCTGTACCACAACTCTTTGACTACTAGCTTACCAGTATAACAGGCTCATTTAAGTTTAGATTGTTGAATTTTAGGTCTCTGGATTCTATTGTTGTTGACTTTGGATTGGATATTTAGTTCTGTCCATTTTTTCTCCAACAATGAATGTACCTGAGACCACTTGGCCCCTGCTGCCATCCTTACTGTTATTCTTCTTTATTTTTATAGAAAAATGCAGAAATGAGATAAAATAAAGTGATCTGAATCCCAAGGTTCTGTGAAAAAGGTGGGAGCCTCGATTTAAAAGAAAAAATTTCAGGACTCCCATGCCTTTTTTTAGGCTTTAGTTACTCATCTGTTGTCGGGCATCTGGGTTGTTTCTAGATTCTACCTATTGTAAATAGCGCTGCAATGAATATAGATGTGCAGAAGGCATTTTTGTATTGTATTTTTGTGTTCCTAGGGTATATCCCTAGGAGCAGTATTGGTGGATCAATGGGAGCTCAATTTTCAGTTTTTTTGAGGAATATCCATATTGCTTTCCAGAAAAGCTGGACTAAATGGCATTCCCACCAGCAGTGAATAGGAGTTTCTTTTTCCCCAATCCTCATCAGCACTGATTGTTCTTATTCTTTCTGATATGTGCCAGTCTTTGTGGTGTGAGATGGTACCTCATTGTTGTTTTGATTAACATCTTCCTGAAGATTAATGATGTGGAACATTTTTTCCATGTGTCTTTTGTATTTCTTCTTTGAGGAAGTGTCTGTTTATTTCTTCTCCCCATTTTTAGATGGGGTTAATGCTTTTTTCTTATTAAGTTCGTCAGTACCTTGTATATCTTAGATATTAATTAGCTCCTTATCTGATGGGTACTGGGTGAATAGTTCTCCCATTATGTGGCTGGCCTTTGTAGCCTTGTCATTATTTACTTTGAGGTGCAAAAGTCAGAAAAAATGAATTCATGATATATTCCTATACATGGATGAACATGGAAACTATTGTACTGAGTGAAATAAATCAGAGGGAATGAGACAGAATAATCTCACTCGTGTATGGGATTTAAGAAAAATAAAAGACATTATTGGTTTTTTTGGGGTTTTTTGGGGGGGTTTGTTTTTGTTTTTGTTTTGTTTTTTTTTTGGTTTTTGGGTCACACCCGGCAATGCTCAGGGGTTACTCCTGGCTCCATGCTCAGAAATTGCTCCTGGCAGGCACGGGGGACCATATGGGACACCGGGATTCGAACTGATGACCTTTTGCATGAAAGGCAAAACGCCTTACCTCCATGCTATCTCCTGGGCCCCAATAAAAGACATTATTGTAATAATACACAGTGACAATAGAGATAAGGGCTGGAAGGACTGGCCCACAATAGGAAATAGTGGTGAGTTCAATTAGAGAAATAACTGCACTGACAACTAACATAACAATAGTAGTAAGTGAGAAAAAATAGAATCCTGCCTGGAATATAGGGGGAAGGAGTGAGATGGGGGCATTAGTGATAGGAAGGTTGCACTGGTGAAGGGAAGTGTTCTTTTTTATAACTGAAACCCAACTACAACATGTTTGTAATCATGTTGCTTAAATAAAGATATTTTAAAATAAATAAATAAATAAATAAATAAATAAAAGATAAAAAAGAAAAAAATAGAAAAAGAAGAGAAAGCATAAAAAGTAAGGGTGTGTGTGTGCTGTGGTTTGGGTGTGTGTGTGTATGTGTGTGTGTGTGTGTGTATGTGTGTGTGTGTGTGTGTGTGTGTGTGTGTGTGTGTGTGTATGTTTTACATGATTGGTGAAAATAGAAATTAGAAACCTTTGTCCTAAAAACAGCGAGATCCTACCCATGAAGCATCCTCCCATAAGACCATTTGCAGGCTCTGGGCATACTGAGTTGTCTAACCCCAAAGTCTTTCTTTGTGGTCCCAGTAAAATTTCTTCTCGATCACGGTTTTCACAGTCAGGTTTCTGTTACTAGAGAGCATAGTATTTATTGAATTAGTTGATGTTGAATAGTTGTAAAATGTGTTCATGAAGTATTAGTTTACATTCTGTAGAAAATAATGGCTTTTGCTGAGAAAACCATTGGCTCATTGTTGTGGTGAATGATGAAAGGAAACATTAAAAGGGGATTGAAATTTAACAATTTTCGTTTTTTGTGATATTTTGCTTGTGTGGTCAAACATAAGTATGTTCATCCACATCCCCCACCCAGCACAGGGAAGGGGCTGGTGAACTTCCGGCTCCCAGCTCAACACCCGCCTTTTTTTTTGTTCTGGGAACCTGGAGACTTTTGCTGAATGCCTTGGGGAATGCAGGGGTACAAGCTTTAAGCACCCCCGCACATAAAATTAGAAGTTTAACAGGATACCATAGGACTCATAATCTTAGAATGCCTAGGAAAGGAAATAATATGTTAAAGACCCTCTGGAGAGTATTTCATGGTATAAATTCCCCATACAGGGCCTACTACCATATTACTTAGCATTCTGGACTTGAAAATTATGGTTGTTTTTTTTTTTAAAAAAAAAAAAAAAAAGCTCTATACACAATCTAATACATAAAACCTTTCTTCAGTAAAGTTTACCATCACCAACCATGTTTTGTCTAAAAAATGGAAAACTGGTACACCTGACTAGCCGGCTTTATATATACATATATTTATTCTTTCTTTTTATTTTATTTAGTATGTCTTATTTACTCTTTTCTTTTTTTAAAAAAAAGTGTTCTTTCTCACTGTACCTGGGATGTCAGTTTTTCAACTAACAAATCACCTATGGATTTATCCTCAGTATATGCCGATATAAGCGCATGAGTATATTGTTTGCCATACCAATATCTGTCCAATATCCTCTGTCACATATGTCTATTTCATGATATTGACTCCACATAAGTGCTCATTACCATTTCACTTAGCTTTATAGACTGAAATACTATGACTTGTTTCTAGAAAGGCACTATACACAATCTAATTCATGAAGCAACTTAGTATAGTTTACCCTCACCAAGCACAACTGGCCTAGAAAATGGAAAAACTCTGTATCAAATGTACAATCTTTTTCTTATTTTATTTTATTTTTTAAGCATTCTGTCCCATTTCATTTGGGTTATCTTTTCAACTATAACTCATGGATCGATCTTTTGTCTCTGATGATGTATGCACATGAGCGTATAGGTTTGCCATTTGTGTGTTTAATGTACATTTGCAACATAAAGAATGCCTACGTTGTATACTGTCCTTCCCCACTTCTCACCACCTTACAAGCTCATTTCTAGTCCTTCATTCCCTCACCCCCACCTACTATTACCCACATTTAACCCTTTTACCCTCAGTTCTTTGCTCCTCACGAAGTAGATCATTTTCCCTACTTACACCAGCTGCCAACCAGCTCCCAGAGTGACTCTCAGCCTGAGAAGAAACCAATACTCTGTTGCTATTGATCTATTCTGAGCAGCCCCCTTTCCTCCACTTCCCTTCACTGTGGACCTTTGCTTGCTACCAGACTCAGTTTCTGTGAAGTCCCCACTCAAGGACATTTCCAGATATGGGATCGCTGGGAGCCATTTTTCAGAATCACAAGGCCAAATCACTGATCAAAGTGGTGCCCTGTATTTTACACACACACACACACACACACACACAATTTCTTAAGACTTAAAAGGGACATGTATATCTCCTTTGAATATCTTAGATGTATTCCTTTAACAGCTATAACCCTTATTGAATATCCTCTTATATAGTGGCAATTTCCCCACTGGTTTGTTTGTTGATTTGTTTGTTTTCTGCTCAGTAAGGAATTCTGGTAGAAGAGTCTCTCTGTTTAGAGTTCACGTTAGAACCAAGTTACAGGGATTGTTGAACTTGTTCCCTCAACCCCTATATGCACTGATGATACCTTGTGGCATTGTTCCTCTATTGCACAGGCGCATTAAAATGGGAAAATATTACATATGCAAACAAGTTCAAATCTAAAAGAGATAGAGACACACAATTTTCGTAATGCTTTGGGGCTTTATACCCTGAACATTGTCATAATGACCTGGCTCAGGCCTCAGAAGAATGGGCATTGTCCATTCACGCCTGAAACATACCATCTACGGAAACAACCACTGTTGTTTATAACATCAACAGAAAGCAAAACTTTACCAGGGAAGACCCTACCGCTGCCCTGGCATTGGCTTACTCCAAAGAAGGTTCATTTAATACCCAAACAACTTAGCAACAACAACAACAATTTTTCAGGGCAGGGCTCTCCACATTTTCCTCTAATGGTGAAGTGAAAGTAGAGGACGCTCCACATCATCTTGACTTTTACATAGGATATGCACAGAAACCAGGATCTTTCACCACAGAAACCTGACACCAACAACAGCGATTGTTCAAAAAATTTTACTGGGATCACAGAAAATGACTCAGAGGTTGGACAACCCAGTATGCCTGGAGCCCAGACTTGGTCTTATGCCAGAAAACTTCAGGGATAAGGATTCCTTGTATTTAGGCCAAGGCTTTTTCTTTCTATTTTCCCCTATTTTGCAGGGCTTATCCAAACAACAACAGTTGCCACTCTCACACTGTTTTTACTGTATTTCTTTAATGGTTATCCTTAAAAAAATAAAAGAGAGAAAGAAGAGCTTACTAAACTTTCTGCTAGTGCTTTAATGAGTTATTGGTTATTCAATAATTTTCAAAAATACACTTGCTACTGAACTTTTTCTTCTTTCCTTTCTCTTCCATCTCTTTAGTTTTTTCTATTTTCTATCTTTTTAATAACTTTGCTTTTGTTCATCTTGAAACAAATGTACTATGATCAGTTATGTCAACTGTGTGATGCATTTTCTTTAAATAAATTTAATTTAAAAAATGGGCAGGGCCAGAGAGGTAGCATGGAGGTAGGGCAGGTTTGTCATGCATGCAGAAGGATGGTGGTTTGAAACCCGGCATCCCATATGGTCCACCGAGCCTGCCAGAGCGATTTCTGAGCATAGAACCAGGAATAACCCCTGAGCACTGCCGAGTGTGACCCCAAAACAAAACAAAGCAAAAAAACATAGGCATGTTATCTAGCATGGCCATGTCTTTAGCCTCTCAGGGCTTTTTTTCTTCAGTTATTACAAAACCAATTAGAATACGTGTTTGTAGCTTAAACAGAAAAATATATTATTTTTGGTATGCCTGCTAGAAATCAATTATGGAGTAAAAGAAATTGAATGTTTTCAGTAATTAGAAAAGAGAACACATAATAGAAGGAGAAGATCCTTGTTTCTTTAGTTATCTTTAGCTTTTGATATGGCATCACTTTTTCTGTTCTCCAAAAGAATTCTGTAATATTCAAAAAACATGATATGAGCACATGCTATATTTATCTTAATATGTTCATCTAAGAAGTTGCTTACTTTCTAAAATGAAGTTTCAAGTAGATTATTAGATCAGATAATGTTCAGAAACAAGAGAAATAGTACATAGTTCCTAGAGCTTCCTGGTTCCAAGAAAGATATTTTTCTCTTTAGCTAATCCTCTTATTTTACAATTTTTAGGATGAAACAGCTTTTTACTGAATATTTCTTAGTTTATCAGTATTTTGTTCAAAAAACAATAATATCTCCCTGATTCAGAGCAAACTGAAAAAGTTTTACCTAATGATTCAAAATTTCCAGTTATAAAATTTTTCTATAAAAAGCAATTATATTTTTCAGTTACACCATAGAAAGCTCAAGGAGAGCAAAAATTGTATATGTCAGTCAAACTACTATAAACTTCAACACAAATGCTGTAGATGAGTATGGTTTTACTAAATTTTGTCTCATGCAATATGATACATATATAGGATATTTTAAAAACATGTCTTGTGATCTTTTCTCACTTTTTCTTGAGAAATACAGAGATAAAATGTTCCATATGGAGCTTTTTAGTTTGTCACTTTATGAATAAAAAGTAGAGATGAATGGTGAAACAGCTGTTGCTTTAGGCAGTAAATAGTGAAATGTTTTAACGGGAGTCATCAGCTTTCAAAGACTTCAAGGATTCCTTTTATTTCCCCTGTTCATATCATTCATTGCTCTTAATTCCTTTGTCACATTTTTATTGCATTCAAAGTAATCCTTAGAACCTATGAAGCATTTTATATATAACAACTATGTGAATGATTCTCATGTGTTTAAGAGTCCCAAATCATGGCATTTCTTTTGCTCATCCTTTCATTTCATATATCATTTGCTCGAGAGGAAGATTTGAAAAGGAAATAGCTGTGGTAATAGGAGCAATGCATTCTCACTCCCATCACTTTTCACCTATGAGGACTTTAAATCCAGTGTGATAGCTTTAAGATAATCAAGGTCATGAGTAGCAATTTGATCTCAGCTCTGCCAGCATTCCATTCTCTTCTTCTTGAGAAGCTAGTTATTCAGTCAGCTGTTTTCCTCTTGCCAGTCTGTTGCTAATGTGTATACACTGCTAATATGTATACACTGGCCAACAGGATAGCCTACAAGAGTCTGTTGTATATTATGGAATATTTTTTGTTAGAGGTTAAGTTTAGTATTGCTTATTCTGTTTCTACTAAAATAGTGTCATACTCAATACTGAGTATGTTTATCTCAGTACTGAAGAGTTTATCTTGACATTTTTTGAAAAAAGCGTTTTTAATGCTTCTTAGAAAACTTCTTTCAAGGCTATGAATTCCCTACACTGTCACCTATCTGAGCAATATAAATTCTGTATTATTCCTTCAAATCTGAGTGATACTGGATAGCTTATTCTTGGTGACATGTTCATATTATTATTGAGTTTTTGTATGATAGCCCTTCATTCTCTTCTGGCTCATAGAGTCTCATTTTGATATGTTTTCTGTGAATTTTATGGGTTTTCATTTATATATAAGTTCCTTCTTTGATTTTAACTATTTTCATTATTCTATCCAGCTTTGCATTTTGTCGTTCTGAGCACAATGTGTCTTGGAGCTTTCCAATTTGGGTCTCTCTTCCCTTGTATGCTTAGTGCCTATATTCCATAATTCTGAGAAATTCTTATCAATAATCTTTTTAACTGTTGTTGCTTCATTGAACTTCCATCCTGTTTTTCAGGGACCAGATAAGAATCTTGTTCCTATTGATCTCATCCCTCAGGTATGCTATTCATTACTTTTCAGATTATTTTTTGTCTTCACTTGTTTTCTTATATTGGAGGGTTTTTTTTTTCTCAATCTTTTCCTCTGCTGCTGCTTCTCAAAGCTTTTATTTATTTTTTTTTAGTTTTTACTATCATCTACTCTACTTTTTATTTCTACTTGTAGTTTTCAGCACTTTTACATTGTTTTTGTCCTTTGCTGACTGTAAATTCAACTACTTAGTATTTACAACCCCAAGTGAACTTGTCTAAAGAAAGGTAGCCATGAAGAATTAATAAACCAAGCCAGCCAGGAGAGAATTGTGGAGTCAGTTTGCTTCTTGCCTTGTGGTTTCTCTGCCTGCCAAGCCAAACCGGCCTTTCTTTATTAAGCTAGTACTAAATTCACCAGCAGGGGAAGATCAAGTTAGATCCAGGGTGACTTGTACATATCAAAGGTACAGGTGAGGGGGCCGGGCGGTGGCGCTGGAGGTAAAGTGCCTGCCTTGCCTGCGCTAACCTAGGACGGACCACAGTTCGATCCCCCGGTTCTCCATATGGTCCCCCGTGCCTGCCAGGAGGACTTTTGAGCGAATAGCCAGGAGCAACCCCTGAGCGTCACTGGGTGTGGCCCAAAAACAAACAAACAAAAAAGGTACAGGTGAAAAGGAAAGAGGAAAATGGGAAAGCACCTTTGTTTTGGGTAAAGGCAGAATGTGACCTAACAATATCACCCTTCCTGTTTAAACAAAAAAAAATTTTGAGAAGGGCTAATATAGTTTTGTTATATTACAACCAGGTGTAAAAGAAATCCCCAGAGTGGTTGTTAATTTGCATAGGCACAGTAAAAGTTGGGAAAATAAAAGAAAAATCCTTTAGCATTAAACTGGTGAGCTATCAAAAGCATTCTCAAAACAAGCAGCTTTTTTCATATTATTGTCTTATACATATCATAATTTTTTCATAGACTCTCTGAACATAAACATTAGAATCTTTCTGCAGATATATTTAATTTGTAGATTCTTTTTTTATACAAAATCGTTTTCATTTTTCTTTTTTTTTTAATATTTTTTACTTAAACACATTGGTTACAAGCATGATTGTGGTTGGGTTTCAGCATGTAAGATGATAACCCCCCATCACCAGTGTAACATTCCCATCACCAATGACCCAAATATCCCTCCTCCCTGCCCCTACCTGTACTCTAGACAGACTTTCTATGTCCCTCATATATTCTCATTGTTAGGATAGTTCACAATGTAGTTATTTCTCTAACTAAACTCATCACTCTTTGTGGTGAGGTTCATGAAGTCAGCTGTAACGTCCAGCCCTCTTCTCTTTTGTCTCTGAAAATTGTTGAGAAATGTCTTTCATTTTTCTTAAAACCCATAGATGAGTGAGACCATTCTCTGTCTTTCTCTTTCTCTCTGACTTATTTCACTCAGCATAATAGATTCCATGTACTTTCATGTATAGGAAAATTTCATGACTTCATCTCTCCTGACAGCTGCATAATATTCCATTGTGTATATGTACCACAGTTTCTTTAGCCATTCATCTGTTGAAGGGCATCTTGGTTGTTTCCAGAGTCTTGCTATGGTAAATAGTGCTGCAATAAATAGAGGTGTAAGGAAGGGGTTTTTGTATTGTATTTTTGTGTTCCTAGGGTATATTCCTAGGAGTGGTATAGAAGGATCATATGGGAGCTCAATTTCCAGTTTTTGGAGGAATCTCCATATCGCTTTCCATAGAGGTTGGACTAGATGATATTCCCACCAGCAGTGGATAAGAGTTCCCTTCTCAACGCATCCCCGCCAACACTGCTTGTTCTCATTCTTTGTGATGCGTGCCCATCTCTGTGGTGTGACGTGGTACCTCATAGTTGTTCTGATTTGTATCTCCCTGGTGATTCATGATGTGGAGCATTTTTTCATGTGCCTTTTGACTATTTGTATTTCTTCTTTATCAAAGTGTCTATCCATTTCTTCTCCGCATTTCTTGATGAGATTAGATGTTTTTTTTTTCTTGTAGAGTTCTGTCAGTGCCCTGTATATTTTGGATATTAGCCCCTTATCTGATGGGTATTGGGTGAATAGTTTCTCCCACGTGGTAGGTAGCTCTTGTACCCTGGGCACTATTTCCTTCAAGGTGCAGAAGCTTCTCAGCTTAATATATTCCCATCTGTTAATCTCTGCTATCACTTGCTTGGAGAGTGCAGCTTTCTCATTGAAGATGCCTTTAGTCTCAATGTCATGAAGTATTTTGCCTATGTGTTGTTCTATATACCTTATGGGTTCAGGTCTGATATCAGGTCTTTTTTTTTTTTTTTGTCCCCAATTTCCAATA
>PVKC010007219.1:0-29834 GCA_004027635.1 Crocidura indochinensis
CCCGAGATACTGATTTTTATTGCAATCATATTGTCAAAGTCACTGAAGGATGTATGTTCTTTTGAGCATCCAGGACCTTAACTGGATTAAAGGTAGGTGAAGATTCACCCAAGTGGAAGACTCTAGAAGACAATGTGTGACTATCCATTCTCCCTACCTTAGCATCTGCCTCCAACTCTGATATTGGAGACAGGATTGGCCTTTTGGAGAAGATGCCAAAGAAAGAAATTCCATAGAGAAGAGATTGGGGTGGTGGGCTGACATGAAGGGAGAGAGTAGAGACAGACTTTAATCCCTATCAACTAGAAATGCAAGTGCCCCAACACCCCTTTGCCCTCTTACATGATGCTCATGCAGCCTGGACCCATCCCTCTTAACTTCTCCCATGGGTCACCCAGCCTGTTGGGGAGGCCCTGAGCACCTCCGAATCACACACTGCTCCTGCCTTTACTTTCAACCTGAAGTCTTAAGGATTTGCTTTCTGGATATTCTGCCTGTTCCCAATATTGTCACAAGCAAGTAAGCAAAAGACTAGGTATCTCTAGGAGGCCATTCAAATACCCTAAAGGTGGCCCCTTGCTCTTTGATGGCTGGAACCAGACAGCTCCAGGGGCAGTTTTGGATCAAGTAGTAGAAAGCTGATGGGGGGGGTGTCCAGCTCCCCACCAAGCAAAGGTGGCCTCAAATGGTGTCTGCATACCCCCATCTGCCTCTCACTGCTGGAGGCGGTGATTTGGCAGCTCTGCCAAGATTTGGGAGTGTGAGGAAAGGGCTGGAAAGCTGAAGAAGGAGAGAGGGGAAGCAAGGGAACTAGTCACTGGACTCAGAATCATTCCCCCACCTCGGCCCATGTCAAAGCCTCATTCAGGAGCGCATTGGTTGTCGCCTGCTTTTATCTGGAAGACAATATGCACAGTTTCTCTCCAAATTGGGTCACGGCTTGCTAAGGCAGGGGCTTGCCAAGGTGCCGGCTGCCTGCCTGCCTTCTTCATGGCTTTACAGGGCTCCTTATGCTGACAAACGCTGCCTTTGTTCCCCTGAAAAGTTGACTCCCTGAAGAATTCATGCTGTCTCTAGCCTCCTTCCCCCTTCCCTTCCACTCTAGACAACTGTCGTGGAAAGTTGCAATTCCTTCACTTCTCAGATCCAAAGCTCAGCCTCCTCTCTGCCTGCTGCCTTTAATCACATGGGAAGGGCCCCCCGAACCTTCTTGATGAGGACGAGAGTCTTGGGAGATTTCACACAACTGTCACCTTTGGAGGAGGTGGCAGTGCTGTCTGAGCCTGATCAAGGCTCTGTCTCAGCATTTCTGTGGGCTGCAGGATTATGGGCATATCCCAGGGGACCTGGCCTCCTCCCACTATCTAGGCCAGGTCTATGTGACACTCACATGATTGAAAGCCCCCATCCCAACCCCCCAACATTTTAGCAAGATGGGAGGGGACAGCTCCAAAGACAAACATAGCTCTTGTTTGGATTTGAAGATAACCCACTTGCTCTTCGTGTTCATGTTCTTGAGACTATGGCAAACCATGGTTACTCTAAAGGTTGATGGGGACAGAGCAGGAGTAATATGTACCGGAGGTCAATGAGACTTTCCTAGACAGGGATGGATAGTTGAGTCAGCTCTAGAGGGTCCAGAGCTGTGCTCTGCACAGGGTTCCAGAACCAGAGGGCTCAGGGCTAGACCAGAGCAGGAGCTGGGGAAACAAGGTTGGGTGTAGGTGGACAGAGGGCTGGATCTGAGGTGGGAAGAAAGTTTGTGCCTCTGCTGGCCACACATATGGGGCCATGGGCTCTCTCTATGGACATGAGGCTCCACTTCCTCTTTTGCCAAAGGAAGTTCTGTCCTTTGTGAATGCAAGGCATTGAGAGAGCAAGACATCAGGGAAAGTTTCAACAATTTCTCTGTTATGGTGATTCCGTTATGTTTTGGAAAGGAGTTAGAATAAAAGATACCCATAGGGGTTGAAGTGATAGTATAGCAGGTCAGGCATTTTGACTATGTTTCAATACCTGGCATCCCATATGGTCCTCCCAGAATTACCAGTATTACTTTATGAGTGCAGGGCTATGAGTAACCTCTGAAAATTTCTGGGTGTGGCCCTAAAGCAACTAAAAAAAAACCAACCAAGCAAACAAACAAAAAGAAAAAAAGATATCAGTATTCAAGAGTCCCCAGAAAGCCTTGAATAATGGCTTCTGGGCCATTGCTTTGACTTGCAAGAGCTTTTTGATACATGGAACAATAACAGAGATGATACCAGTAAGAGATGTGCAATGGAAGCCCCCACAACTCTGACCGCTCCCCACACAGCAAACTGAAATTTTCATGGAGCCCTGAAGCTGAGAGGTGCCCAGTTAGTCACGGTGGTTCAGAATATCTGCTGGCATGTTAGAGACAGCTGAGTTGCTTCCCAGTGATCATCCAACCACTAGCTTTCTTCAGTCAATTGCGGCACTGAGCCTGAGAGGCAGGTCAGGGGAAGTCCTGTCAATGCTGATGGTTCCCATATGCCCACCCATAGTGTGCCCTTAGAAATGAAAAACCAGAGCTACCTATTCTCATCAGACAGGATGGGGGAAATCTTGGGCCAGCAGAGGTGCTGGGAGGAGATGCCCTGAAAGGTTGGAGACCATGAAGAAGAGAGAGAACTGGAGGGCTAAGAAGGAGAGTTAGTGGGTGTGTCTGAAGATGAGTGCAACCAAACAGTTCTGATTGCTGCTGCAGAACTCTACAAAGGGCTTCATTGTGGGGGTCTTTGGGTTATATTCTTCCACTCTTTGCCTTGGCTCCTTCTTACTTTATTTTAATTTTACTACTATTATTATATTTTTGTTCTTTGGACCACATCTGGTGTTGTTCAAGGCTCATTCCTGGCTCTTGGATCTCCTCCTATATGGTACTGGGGATCAAACCCAAGCCAGCTGCTTCTTTTCTCTCCATTGGAACAGTGACAGGTAAAGTCAGCAGAGCACAATTCAAGTGTGAGCACACAACGGTCTGGTTAGGGGATCTGGAAGTTGAACAGAAAGGTGAGTGCTGCATAAGTCCAGTCTTTGTGACAGCATTTCCTACCTACCACTAACTGGCCATGTCAGGGAGACCACGCTTTCCACGGGAGAAAGGAGGTGTCCTTTAAGACTCAACAGTTTTCACATGCCACATCCCTAAAATGTCTGTAATGTCTGCAGAAAACTCAGGCTGTGTTCCCTGAGAGGAAGGCAGTACTTACTGGGAGGTGAAACCTTTCTCACAGCTGCACAGCGGTTTTAAGATGTGGGTTAGTGTCCACTGCATGTCTCATTCCTTAGGGAGACACAAACTTCCTGAGTCCCTGAGCACAGGTACCATGTTAGCATCCCCTGCTGCCTCCTAATCTCCCCGCTCTCTGTCTGGAGGTGAATCACAGTTGAATGTCACTGCTTTCCTCATCTATTGGCATCTCTGGAATGAAGGGTCACTACCACAGCGCCCTCATTTAGCCTCACAACCCCAATAAAGTAGTATTTGATTTGTAGGAAGTATCTGATTAAGCAACGTCAAGTAGTTAACCTATTGATCTTTTGTACTTGGCTGAGTCTCCATTCCTGGATAGATGGTAATTATGGACTTGGGGGCTCTTACTGCTGGAATGGGCTCTTCTCTTTGTCTTTAAGGCTTGTTGTTGCTTCCTCCACTTCCACATCCCCGTCCAAGCCCTCCTCCATTGATTCAGCCCCCACCATGAAGATAGAGACCCTGAAGATGGTCTCAATTAGAAGGGGACACTTTATGTCATAGGAATCCTCCAGCTTATTGGAGAAAGACGGTTTGCATCAGCTATGGACAGTACTTGTTACAGGATTTAACCTGAGGGCGGGGGCTGGGGAAATTGTCCAGAGGGCAATCCCTGCCAATTCTGGGAGTTTGGTCATGATGGCTGATTTGACCTTACCTTTTGGTCACTCATGGAAAAAGATCAGGGGGATCCCTATTTGGAGGATCTCTAATT
This sequence comes from Crocidura indochinensis, assembly GCA_004027635.1. Lineage (NCBI taxonomy): Eukaryota > Metazoa > Chordata > Mammalia > Eulipotyphla > Soricidae > Crocidura > Crocidura indochinensis. The sequence goes on from PVKC010007219.1 coordinate 3,996, forward strand.
GATTGGCCTTTAGCGATCCCATTGCTTTTGCCTGCATCATTGCCTGGAGAAGTTCAGAAAAATCTGATGATTTTCCATCTTGCTTGCGAGGGTAGACTCAGGGGTGTTAATAACAGTTAGTTGATTTATGTGCTGTCTTCCCTTCGAGCATCTTAACCATGATGGGTTTGTTTATTTTCCCCACTTATTTTAAAATTATCTCTGCCAAGACTGGGCTGGATTCTCCACGGGTCTTCCCAGAATAAGGAGAACATCTTGTAGATGAGAAAATTCACGTGGGCCTCTAACGATCATGCTCATCCCCCTGTAAGAGGTCAGGAGACAGCAGCTGCCAGAAGGTTTGAGGCCACTGTGGGAATTAGGCAGGCATTTCTGGCCATGAGGGTGGGAAGAGGATCTGCCAACTTCAGCATCTGGACACTTTACCTAGTCCACCAGGTTGAAGGCTGCCCAAACTTCCAGATCCATGACAAATTAGACTTGGACCCACTGTAGTACTGGTAGAATTTCAAGAGGTCTTGCAAGGTCCAAAATGCCTTTCCCCAGGTCCATCAAAAGAGGTTGGGAGGGTTTTCTGAACCCAGCATTTGCAAAGGGTGACCCAAAGCATCATGAGCTCTTTGACCTGAAAACCATACTGATGTTTGTGTAAGCAGGGCCCTAGCACCTGCAGGGAAACATGCTTTCTTGGTCATGCTTGGGTTCAGCAATGGAGAACTGCTTCCTCTCAGGAAAGACCAGGAGAAACTGCTGCAAACTCCCAAGGATGGATGGTTGGATACTGCAAGGAGCAGAACAGAGGACTGGGGCCTGCCGGCTCTTGGTTCTAGGGGAATGGTGAGTGTAAAATAATCCCATGTACTGTAGTTCCAATCCTGGGTGAACAGGTCTGAGGCAGGGTTGTGTATGAAATAATCTAAACCGTACTAGGGGTGAAACACAGGTAATTTGGCAATCTTCTACCTCATCTCAAGAGCAAGTTGCCTGCCAGAACTGCCATCTTTATGAAGTACATAATAATACACTCCTCCAGGTGGGAGAGTAAGGACAGATAGCCCAGGCTATTCTGAGCCAGTCCACTCAGGTTAACATGTAAGACAATTTCTGTTTGGGGTAAAACCAAATTATAAACAAACAGATACAAAGAAACTAGGGGTGATCTTTGTTTTGGATAAAACAAGGTGTAATCTAACAGGAGAGTTGTCCAGTGTGGTCCAGAAGAGGAGCAGTATGGGTTTAAGAGCAGTGTAGGATTTACATTGAGAGATCTGCCAGGATCTGGGATGGGGAGGCACCCCTGAGGGGTTAGGAGGCCTGGGTGGGGTGCCAGGGAAGAACGGACAAGCCAGGTAGTATGCATAAAACTGCCAGAACAGAGACCTCCCCTTGGCTTCTCCATAACTTCTTCCCCTAACTTCATGCCTGCTTCCCTTCACCAGTCAGGACTCAAGTGTGGGCCCTCAGAACAGGCCAATGTGCACACCCAAAGCACAGAGCAGCCTGCAAAGCACGAAACTGCACATGCATGGGTCCATGCAGCCTCCCTGGGTTTGCTTGTGTGTGTTTTTACAGGCTCTGTGTGTTGGAATTCTCACCCTCCCCACTCCTCCCCTCACTCACCCCCATGAGCAGGGCTCATTGTGCTGGTGTGTCTTGAACGATTTCTAACATGGGAGCCCATTGCCTAGAAAAGAAGAGCTGTTCAAGGAAGTCAAGTCCAGGGCTGGAAACTTCAAGGAAAATGTGCATCAGACAAGGAGAAACTTGAGCATTCCCATGTCCAATAAGGTCATCTTGAGCTGTCACATGACTGTCAAGGTGGTCTACATCCAAGTGTCCCACTATTAGCATATGCAGACAGAGAATGGTGGATAATGGGTGAAGCCATTCCAGGACAGAACAGATGCACTAGGTGTTTCCCTTGGGCTGTGTTCATGCTATCTTTGCAGCTACTGGGGGTTGAGGTCTGGCAGCCAGCTCAGCTTACTTGGCCTCACGTATAGTAAAGATGAGCCAACAGGGAGATGATCTGAGCCCAGATGAAAGGCATGCAAGGCCTAGGCCTCTCTGGACCCCAGCCTCTGAGAAAACCACCAAGGTCTCTGTGTCTGCATCACTCTCTCCTGTCATCTACTGGCTGGCTGACATGCCCCCAATAGATCTCCAAGCCAAACATACTAAGACAAAAGCAACAAAGACAGCACAAAGCCAGAGCTGCCTTCCGGGTAACTGCTTTGGATGGCGCCGTTTTTCTCCTGACATAGACTCCCAAATGACACAGATGCCGTCTCTAGAATAAATAGCAAGCAGCGCTGGGTCAGGCCTCCTGTGGGTTTCTGATAAGTACTGTTTGGTTGTTTGCTGTTTATCACAAAGAGAACAGATACCCTTGTCCAACGGGCTCATGCACTGGCTCTCTGCAAGAAGGATGAGCAGCGTCCAGGCCACTTTACCACTCTCCCTTTGGTCAAAAATAACAATGAGGATGGAATCAGCTGGGTTGAAAGGTAATTAATGGAATCTCACTCTCTGGGACCAGAACACCAATGTCCAGGAGTACTGCATTTCAACATATATTTGATGCAGGTTTTATGTCACAGTTTTCTTCTCCTTTCAAATGTAAGTGTGACCATTATGGGACTACTGGTAGCTCATCTACACACAGTGCGACAATTATGTGCTGCAATATGGGGGTGTTTCCAGAGCATCCTTATAAGCCAAGAGACCATAGAACTGAAGTGAGGGTGCAGGCTTGGGGACAGCAGTTTGGGCCTTGACTGAGGTTATACTGCAGGCTGCTCAACAGGAGCTTAGGGTGTGGGGAGGGGGGTATAACATGGACACCCGGATTTTCCCACAAACATTCTGCTTTCTTCGACCCAACGAGGGTGCCCGTGTGGGTTTTTTTTACGTGGTGCAAGGGCAGGGAAACAAGTAGAGATGCTCTGTGGTGAATGGAGGGAGGCACATGCCCTGATGCAGGTGACAAAGTCCAGAGCCAGCCTGGGAAATGTGGAGGTGGGATAGCCAGTTCAGCCAGGAGGGAGACAGAGGGAGTGGCAGAGAGAGGCCACTTGGCTTGCTGAGAAGGCAGAAACGACTCAGGTTTTTTCCCTCTCTCTCTGAGAGAGGTCTGGCCCATCACAAGAACCACCCATCAGCATTAGATGTACCAGAGAGACAGGAAGTGTCCTTTGGAGAACCTGATGATGTTGAAAACAGCAAACTCGAAATGGTGGTCTAAATTTCCCCTTAAAAATCCCACCCCACTTCTGCCCCTGATGAGATCTGACCCCACATCTCTCCCTCCTGTGTATTTATTTCTGTGCCAGTGGAGTCAGGCACCTGCTTTCCTGGGTGCTGACCTTTCCCTAGCAGAGAAAGTGCAGGAGGCATGTTGGGGTGCACCATGGGGGTCAGCAGGGAAAGCAGAACAGGCAGTGGATCAAATTTGAGTGTCCTGTCTGCCAGAAGAGACTACTTCCCCTACCCTTCATCCACTTTGGGGTTCCTGTGGAATGGGCTACTGGCCAATGCATAAACTGGATGGATCTATCTGTGGCAGCAAGACGATTACAAGAGCATGTGTTACTGTGTTTCCTGGGGAGACACACCCAGAGCTGGTTCCCAGTGAAGTGAAAAATACAGGCCAGGGATGCCCAGCAAAACAGGACCATAGTCCCTACCCTGGGATTTTCAACTCTGACCACCTCATTACCCAATGCCAGTTCTGGCTTTTTGAGCAGTGAAGGAAGGCAAGAGAATTGGATGCTCCCTTGGGTGCACTCTGTAGTCTAATCTCTGACCCCTCCCAGATAAAATAATGAGGGCCATCAAGTCCCTTGAGAGGGTTAGGGAGATGTCACAGGTTTGGGTTTGCGTGTGTGGGCTCCTAGTTTAATTCCTAGCTTTGCATAGTCCTCCCAGCAGTGCTAGGTTTAATCTTGGACTCCTGGGCATGGCAGAGCCCAAACATAAAGCCACCTGGCTTTTGGATCCCTGAGTACTACTCGGAGCCCTCCCATCCTCCCCAAAATAAACTACCAGAAAGTATTTCTTGGTTAGGCTAGCACAGGTGCCCTGGCCAGGAGACTGGAGGGAGTTTGCTAAGCGGTGCGCCCGTGTTTGAGCTTGGGCCCCCGACTCAAGGGAAATTAACAAGACTCTGCCTAGCGTGGGAATTCTGCTTGGCAACCTAATCAAGGCTTAGTTTTTCATTAAAATTTCCATTAATATTGGAGCTGTTTAGAGCATGCCGAGTGGGAAGCTCTGTAACGCACCTTCCACCCTCTATTTTAGAGCTGAGGACCAGGCAAGGCTATGTACTTTTCCCGGGGCCATTTGCATTTTCCCACTTTGACATTAGAGAGTCAACAAGTACATTTGCATCCTCCCTGCCCAGGGCAAAGCACAATGAGGGCATGAACCGAGGAGAGACAGGAGGTGAGAGAGGAGGCAGGCAGGGGTTGTGAGGGGATGAATCAAGTTCTCTAGGAAGAGAATTTAGGCTCCAGTAGCACTAAGAGCTTTCCTCCCTACCTATCTATTCACCTATCACCTTCTTCAAGTGGGTGGCATTCCCCCTGAGTAGGAACCTCAGTCACCTTCCCTATAGGGGTCATTTCTTTCTTTCTTTCTCTCTCTCTCTCTCTTTTTTGGTTTTGGGGTCACACCCAGCACCACTCAGGGGTTACTCCTGGCTCTACACTCAGAAATTGCTCCTGGCAAGCTCAGGGGACCATGTGGGAGGACGGGATTCGAACCACTGACCTTCTTCATGCGAGGCAAACACCTTGCCTCTATGCTATCTCTCCGGCCCCGGGGGTCATTTATTTTATAAATAATTTTGTAACCATGGTGCTTAAATAAAGTAATTATATATAAATAATTACTTTATTATTTATATATATAAATAATTACTTTATTTAAGCACCATGGTTACAAAATTGTTCATGATTGAGTTTCTGTCATAGAATCTATACCACCCTTCACCAGTGATGTATCAAAGTTCTGGAGCCTTCTTTTGTCCCTCCTGAGATGGAGCTAGCTGAGTGACAATTTGCCCACTCAACACTTCAGAAAGAGTAACGTGAAGCTTAGTGTAGGACGTTTAGCTCAGGGACACCTCCAAACCCATGTCAGGGGGCCCTTGACCAAGCTGCAATCGTGAAGCCTGCAAAGATGCAGAGAAGACTTGCCCTGTGACCCTGCAATAGTTCTTAGTTGAAAAGGTGCTTCACTTGTACAATGGGGCTGGTCAAAGGTCTCATCACCTGAGACTATGAGGAATTCAGTGACAGTTTCCTAAGATGTTGTAAACAGAGATGTCCACTGTGCTGGTGGTTGTAATTCATGAGTCAGGACTCCTAGAGGTAATATCTGGACAATTTTATTTCAAAAGGGCTGCACAGAGGTGACTAGAGTGATAAAATAGGAGGCAGAGCATTATTTGCCTTGCGTCCAACTACCAGGGTTCCATCCCTGGCATCACATATGGTCCCTCAAAACCACTAGGAGTAATTTTTGAGAGTAGAGTCAGGAATAATCCCTGAGCATTACCACATGTGGCCTCAAGAAAAACAAAAACAGCTGCACATAAATTCTGCTTTGCACCCATGGTTCAAACCCTTTGCTTCTCAGATTGTGGCTTACTAGAACTTGAGAACAGAGTAGCTGTCAGCACTAAATGGATGGAATGGGCTCTTGGTTCCACCAGAACCACCGAAGTTCCCTGAAATCCAGTTTCCATGGGGAATCGAGTTTCAATTCTCCTGCCAGCTTGGGCTCTCTCTTCTGTCCCTGGGTCAGTTCTGCTTCCTGCAAGAAGGGCAGTGAGCATAGAAGTGAGGGTGAGTGCAGGGGCAGTGTCAAAGGAAAAAGTGTGTCTGCATACTGCATAACCAGATGCTGAAAAATTGAGGGTTCTCCAGCATTAGGGCTCTTTGGGGGCTGCCGAATCTTCTGCGGGTTTACCATGATGGGACAAATTTAATGAGAGAACAGCAGTGCTTATTGAACAATAACCCATTTCTTTCACTTAGGAACAATGAAGAAACATCTTTCTCACTTCCATGGCACAAGGAAAACAATATTAGTGATTTGTACTGCCTGCTTCTCCGGCCTTGTTACCAACTTGCCTCTTTCCTTGCAGCACAATATTAACTCTTAGGGCAGAATACAGCTAGCTCTTTTGCTCTGGAGAGGCTTTTTCCTTCTCCTTTTTACTGGGACGAGGCTGTATGTTCCTTCCCCGAAAGAACAAAACAAGGCCATGTCCCTGAGAGATCCTGCAGAGATGTTGATGACAGTGGGGGGTTTGGAGCAGGAAACATAGGTTGAAAGAGTCCTGAGATGTGAGCTGGGGTTCAAGTAGGGTCCTTACACTCTAACATGATTCTGATCTCTGAAGTTTATCCTGGGAGATAGTGAGGTGATGAGACCACATTTTGAATATAGTGATCAATTTTTTTTAAACAACTCTGCATCTTTTGGAGGCACTTTTCATCTTTTGGGGGTTAAGTAATGTCATTTATGGTAAAACTTGATTAATAGAGCAGGATGGTTAATATTCAGTATTCAGGCCTGGTGGTGCTTGGGGAACCAGAGTCACTCATCCCATTGAATTCAGGGAATGCTATGGTTCTAGGGATTGATCTTGGACCTGGCTCCTGTCTGACCACTTTAAATCTGGAAAAGGTATTACTTGAACTTAAAAAACAAACAATCTTCTAAAGGACTGCAGAAATAAGACTTAGCTTCTCAAGGAAATAACTTTGAAGGCTGAAAGTCACAGGAAATGAAAAACAAAAAATAATCACAGGCCATGCTGCTAATGATTTCAGTAAGAGCCAAAACCTGTTTCCAGCATCTGGGATTCTTCACAAACTGTCCAGCTGCAAATATCTTTCAGAAGGGCCGTGTGCACATGGAAGTAGATTACGCTTCTAGACAAACATTTCAGATCCCTGCTGTCTAGACTTGAAGTGATTTCTGAGAATGCAGGCAGTTTGCTCAGAGGTGGAGCATCGGTATTTGATGGCGTTTGCAGAAGGGAATTGCTTGGAACGCAGTGGGATTTTAAGGACGAACTCCCAACTTCTGATGTGAGGAGGAAAGGGGGGAGAGCAGAGAGATGCAGCCTCTTCATAACCCACTTCCCCTGGAGGCTCATGATGAGAATGACTTCTGCTTTTGTGGGAATGAATTTCCCAGTTGAGTCCCTGCTTTCATTTCCAGGCACTAGTTCAACTCCAGCTGGCCCCAATTTGTGAATGTCCCTGGATTCTTAGACCCTCTTTTCAGGATAGCTGGGGGTACAATCAGGCGCACTCACCCCTGAGACTAAATGTGCTTATTTGTAGAAGTGTGCAAGTGTATGACAAAAGATGCTGATTACACTTAGTACCACCTCCTCCATTGGGACAGGAGTGAGTCACCTGTCACTACAAGAAAGATAGAAGATTCTAAATGTAGTATGATGGGGGTTATTGATGTTTCTTGTTCTTGGGACAAAGCTGTTCAAATTCCTGAACTACATTTTTCTGGAGAGAAATGCTAGAGCTTTTTTCTCTGGGGTGTGGGACAGGACTGTCGGTTTGACTTGTTTGTGTGAGGACAGGTGGGTACTCCTATGAGGGCTCTACATTAGGTGATGGGCTAGGAATAACTCATCTTTGCTCCCCAGCCTGCTCCTCTTTCCCCATTATGACACTATTCAAGATCAGAGGGTGGAGCTCATCCTGGGTTCTCCCTTCCCTTTCCTCATCCCATATAGCATTTCAGTAATTTTTATTGGTATTTGATGAAGGATTATAACCAAAATTTATTCACATATCCCCACTCTTGTCATTCCGGTCCAAGATATCACCAACCTATGGTAGGGCCCTTACTTTAGATATTGTAGCTTTGTTTGATGCCTTAAATCCACACCCTATTGAGCAGGCACAATGATATTCTAAAACTAAATCAATATTTGGCCAAATTCAATGTCATTTCATAATAAAAGCTATAAAACAACTAGGGATAAAAGAGAAAGTATCTTTTCTTTAAATTGATAGAAGAAAGACCTAGAACCAACACCCTCTTACTAGAGTCAGGATACTTCTTCCCTCCACCACTCATATGTCATGAGCACAGGAGACACTAGTTAGTGCAATATAACATGTAAAGGTGGAGATAGTTGACTTTCTTCCTGATATGATTGACCATGTATAAATCCCAAAATAATGTCTGAAGGAAATCTCCTGAGATACAGCACACTTTTAGACAACAGCTGAGAATTGTTTTTAATGGGAGGTCATAGTCAAGGTAAGCTCTTTGCCCTTCCCTTGAAGATTATATTTGAACCTTTATGGAATGTAGTCAATACTTTAATAGAGGAAATAAAAGTTTATGCGCTTAACACAAAAGAAGAGCTTTTGTCTCTCTCTCTCTTTTTTTTTTTTTGGTTTTTGGGCCACACCCAGTGACGCTCAGGGGTTACTCCTGGCTATGCGCTCAGAAGTCGCTCCTGGCAGGCACGGGGGACCATATGGGAACCGGGGGATCGAACCGTGGTCCGTCCTAGGCAAGGCAGCAGGCACCTTACCTCCTGCGCCACCTCCCGGCTCCCAGAGCTTTTGTCTCATATTAGCAACAAGCACTAGAATTAGGAACATAAGTAATATTTACAAAATTGGAGAGATAATACAGCAGGTAAGGTGCTTACCTTGCACATGCCCAACCCAGGGTTTGATTCCCAGCATCCCATATAGTTCCCAAAGAACTGCCAGGGCTGATTCTAGAGTGCAGAGTCAGGAATAACCTTAAGCATTACTGGGTGTAACCCCCACACAAACAAGAAAATTAGTATGTATGATTGTATCAAAAAAAGTACTTAAGTAGGAAAATGAAAAAACCCTGATAAAGGAGATAAAATCTAAATCACCAGGGAGATGCTCCACCTTTGTAGATAGAAGAATTATTGCTTAATTGTCAACTCTTCACAACCCAGTCTATAGATTTAATGCAGCACTCATAAAAATTCCAGCAATCTATTTGATACACAGAGGAAAATGGAATCTAAAATGCATATGGAAAGGTGAGGGTAGTTATATAATAGGAAAACGGACAAAGTTGTAAGACTCACTATTCAATTTCAAGATTACTTTAAAACTGTAGTAATCAAGACAGCATAATATTGGTGAAAGGATAGATAAATAGATAAAAGAACAGGTAAAATAGATCATCAAATTGACAGCACAGAAAAAGATTTATAATTAATTTTATATATTTTTAAAAGGTATAAGGGGAATCAACAGAGAAAGGACAAATGGTGATGAAACAATCTGGCCATCTTAATGCAAAAAGAGGCCTCAAGATGCTTATAATTATTCCTGAGCTAATAAAAGTCAACTCAAATTGGGCTATAGATTTAAATGTATAGTAGAATCCTACCCATTTCTAGAAGAAAATATAGGAGAAAACTTGGGACCTTGCATTTGGTACATAGATAGACTATCAAAAACCAGATCAAAACCAGTGGTTCTCAACTTTTTTTTGTTTCAGGTCATGATCCCTGTTTGATCTCTTTTTCTTCTTGTAGTTCCTTTTATCCTGGCATGGTCACTGAATTAATATAAATTTCACCCCTGGAATATTCTGGGTCTATCCTGTGAATTATTATTCTGGAATACCCAGGATAATATCCTGTGCTTCCTTTTGTCCTGACATGGCCTCTGAATTTTTACAGATTTCACCTTTGGAATAGTGTGGAGATTCAGGGGGCCATGTGACCCTCATTTAGGAAACATTAATTTAGGCTTTAAAATGGAAAACTGTATTGATAAAAACATCCTTTAGACATGAAAAGACAATTTACTCTCTGGGAGAAAATGTTTGCTAGTCACATATCAGATAAAGAACTTGTATTTAAAATATACAGAGAAGTCAACATTCAAGAATAAGAAAACAGCAAACCATGGCCATGAGATTTGTGGAGATATGTGGTCAAACAATATATATTGATGTCAAGTAGGTGCATGAAAATGACTATTATTGTCATTAGGACTGAAAATGCAATGAGATATGGCTACTCTGTTAGAATGACTGAGGTTGAAGATGTTTCCAAACTGAGCAGAACTATAAATTGATGAGAACTTTCACTCATGGTTGGGTGGAATTAACTGGGGTAGATGACCAAACTGATTGGGTGGGATTGACTGGGGTAGGTACCAAACTGAAGACACTCTGACTATATGGCCACATAACTGGACTCCAGGTGTTTCTTAACAGAGCTGAAATCTTACATGTATGCACACAAGACCACGTGAGTGGATCTAGATCCATCAAAGCTGGGAGCCATTGTTATGCCTCAAGACAGAAACAGAGAAGCAAACATAGAGCAAGTGGTTGTGAACAGACACTATTCAGCAAAGAAAAGAAATGTGCTGCCAGGCCTCCACAGGGGGCATCTCAGCTGCATCTGCTTAGTCAAGAAGCTGGTCCCCAAACACTGTACACGGTGTGATTGCATTTATGAAGCCCTGGAGAGAGTAAAACCACCGCGACAGAGAACAGATGAGCAGTTCTCCAGGGCTTGGGAGGGGAAGACGTTTGAATATGTTTGGTCTTTGTCCTTGACTCTGGGTGCAGAGCTGGGAGGACACAGCGATATTAAAACAGCCCTAAGAGCATGTAGGAAATTGTCTCTGGTTAGATACCCGACAGAGAAGATCTTTCCTTGTATCAACGGTAATGAGTCCCTCTCTTGTTTGTCACTTAACTATACCAGCAAACCAGCTGGCTAGCCTGCCTCCTCCCTCTCACCCAATCACTCTCTTGCGCTTGCCTTGCTTAATTCTCAAACTGTTTAAAGCCGATAATGACTAATCTCTAAAAAGCAGTAACAGCCTCTCTTTAAACATAGAAAGGAAGATCATAAACTGCTTGGTGCCTTCCTCCTCCAGCCCTCCTTGCTCTGGTGGGGACAGTACTAGTGACAGGCATCATGTGTGGCTGGAGACAGAAGGAGAAATGCCACCAGGGCACTTTAGTGGCCAATGGGAAAGCATCTCTGGGTGGTGGACACCTGGCTGGATTTCACCCACAGGCCCAGCTACACTTGTGAAGATGTGTTGGGAAAATCCAAGTAAGGAGAGGTCAAGGCAGCAAGGCATCTGGCTCAGAAGGGTGGAGGGAGGGCAGGCAGAGCAGTGCTGTATGTGCAAAATCTGAGCTGGCCCCATCTGTTCTCAGGTCAGCACAGGCAGGAGGCAGGCGGAGCTCAGACGTGGGTAGGCAGCACCGGGAGGGAAATTTATGGAGAGACCTTTCCTGCTGGTCACTCGGTAGTGCAGCAGCTCTGGAAATGAGATCCAGATGGATAGCATTTGGATAGCTTTTCCTGACCCAGGAATTCATGTTAATTCCAGGGGCCCAAGGGGAAGGAGGACACATCTAAAGGCAAGCAATCTATAATTGCCTTTGAACATCTCTCCCAAAAATCCATCTGTGCTTTCCTTTCACCCCTGGCTGAAGTCTGGGGCAGAGGTGAGGGCTGGCACAGAGATGGGGAAGGAGTATCTGATAGGGGCCCAGTGTTCCCCCCAAAATTCAGACACATGCTGTCTGTGAGATTTCCTGCGGTAGAGAAGGAGTTTGGGGTGTGTCCTCCCTCTCCAGGCTTCAATGCGGAGGCTGGTGCCTGCAGCTCTTCCGGTATGGAGGTTGAATCATCACTGCATGCTTCATAATGCCTCTAAAGAAGTGTCAGGTCTAGGATGGGCTTTCCTTCCTTCCTACTCAGGCTTTAGGGACCCATCACAGAAGGTATGAGGCTCACTAAGCCTAGTGTCTCCTAGTAGGACCCCTCTCATTGAGATTTTCTTGGGGGGACCAACTTCTGATCAGGGCTCTGCCATCATGGTGTGATCCAGGGTGACCTGCCACCTTTTAGGGCTTCCAATCCCTCATTTGTTCATGGAGAGGACTTCCCCCTTTCCCTGGGCCAGTCCCAGTCTATATGGAGTCCCTAAGGAAACTGCCTGGATTGGGTAGATGTCAGAGAGAGGGAGGTGAAGGGTCATTCTCTCCTGGATAATGCCATGGGAATTCTGCAGTTCCAAATGAACTTTGACCTTCTCTGGATTAAAACCCAAATTGACATCCTCAGAGTAAATAGTGTACAATATAGTTCTAGGCTATCCAGGTAGGTACTTCCTGAGCACACACTGAATAATTGAGAGGCACTGAGATCAAAGGCAGCAAGGTAGGGAGAGTACCAACTCTAGGCCACTGTTCAGTCCACTCAGTGGCAGTCACGGCCCATTCTTGTCCCTTAGTCCAAGCAAAAAAGTCTTCCTAGAGACTAACATCTATTTATCTTAGATTTATCCTAGCCCTGGTACCTCTTGGGGAACTCCCCCAAAGAAAATATTTTTATTTCTCACCAAGGGTATTTGAGGGCATATTTTTGAGAGGAGAGGGTGAGGGCTTTGCAGTGGGGCTGAGAATTGTCACTTCTAAGTGGATGTCACAAAGCTGTCCCACCTCTGAGACTCTCCCTCCTCCTGGGAAAGTGACCCTTTGTGCCAGTGATGCTGAGTAGAGGAAGAAGGGGAGGTGAGCTTTTTTCTGTTTGAATGAAGGCAGGAGACTAGCAGGTGTTGGGAGATTAGTAACTTTTTTCTCTGTCTTTGGTTCACCAGGGAGGTGCACCTGGCTGTTCTGGGCAACATCCAAATTCACTTCCAAGTTCAGCAGCAGTGGAAGCTCCACCTCAGGGCTTGAGGCAGGTCCATGCCAGCTGGGTTGGTCCTCAGAGGGAATGATAATAGCACCACCCTCACACAGTGGCTCTGTTTCTTAGCCAATGCCCAGTTCCACTCTTACGCTTGACCTACTGACTGGCCTCGATGAAGCACAGACATCTGACCAAGAAGCACTTGTCATCTGACCTCCATGTTTTTGGAAATGGAGTTCTTCTTGGCCAGAGACCTGGGAAGGCCCTATTTCCCTGGGCCTTGGACCTTTCCTACCCACTCTGTAATTATACATGGGGCATATGATTAATGATGCTTCATTCCGCACTTGCCCACAATTTGGGACTTAGGCTGGAAAGGAAAACATTTAGCCTTGGCCTCCATCTGTATGCACCTGAAGGATGGGGGAGAAGGCAGTGGTGGGGAGGGAGGTTTGATGTCAGGAGGTGGCAACTGCAGCCAATGGTGTTAAACTCTCTCTAGCAGGGTATCTTGGGAAGGGGGACATAGTGTTACCCAAGCCAGCACAGAAGATGGAGCAGCCCCCTGCCTACAATTTCTGGCTTTGCTGTTCCAGAAACAAAACTTAGGAGTTGTACCTGGCTGGCTGGGAGCTGGTCCTGGTGGAGAAAACGAGTGAAACGAGAAACACATGAGGTCAGTGGACTGGACACAAGGCTGTGCCATCCATGCCTGAGAATTGACACTTCCTGGTGCAGGCCCCAAAACACCAGTGAAGCAGGCAATGATTACTCCAGCAGTTACTGGGGTGGTATTAGTGAGGAGAGATGGGCGGCCATGTGCCCTCTCCAGAGATCGCAGAGATGCCCTGAACAAAGAAGAGGGAGCTTTTATTCAGGGGCAGGATGGAACACACTGTTGTGGAGACAGAAAGAGAGGGGGTATGGCCACCACAAGGCATTCAGTGTCTGACACTGGAGGGTGAAAAGCTTAGCTTAGTGCAAGAAATCCAGGGAAGAATGAAGCTTGAGAAAGAAGAGGTTGACCTATTTGGTTTGGGACACACTGGGCTGGAGGTTGGTTGTCATGGAGAAAACTCATTGGCCATGAACATCTAGAGTAACTTTCTCTTACCACCGCTCTGTGGATGGGTGCTGGGGCAGGAAGGTTGAAAGCCACAGGTTCACATCCTTGTTCTGAACGCTGTTTATCAACCCATATAAAGGGCAGGTCCAGGTGTCAAAATGTTCAAGCACACTTAGCTTAGAGCTTTGGAAAGAGGACTGAGATATGACTGGGGTGTTATCTGCTCCAGGTGATACCATAATATGGCACAGTCAAGGAGGAATCCTCTTAGACAGAGAGACCAGATGGTATAATCTATCAGGGGAGGAAAAAATGGGAGGGAAGCAAAAGAGGAAATTCTGCGCAGACCCCAGAAGTGTCACAGTTCCTCACTCCTCACCTGAGCTTCGAGGTTGGTGCTTCTTAAATGTGCACCTGTAGGGGCTGGAGAATTGGCACAGTGGGTAGGGTGCTTGCTTTGCACATAGCCAACTCAGGCTTGATCCCTGATACCCCATATGGTCTCCCAAGCACTGCCAGCACTGACTTCTGAGCATAGAACCAGGAGGAAACTCTGAGCACAGCTGAGTGAGGGCTCAAAACATAATTATAGTGCACCTGTATACATTATATTTGTTCTTGATTTTTAGAGGTTATGTGGGAAGAGGTGCCAAGAGCATCCTTATATACTCCCAGTAGATGCTAAGGGGTCTATGAGTTCTCAAGTACAAGAAGCTGTGAGGACTCCATATTTTGGCTATTGTATATAGAGCTGTAATGATGTCAGAAGGTGATGAATATCTCAGTGCGGATGTCTATTCTGCATTGTGCTTTTGGGTCCTTGGGATATATTCACAGGACTGGAATTTCTGAGTCAAATGGAAGCTCAACTCCTAGCTTTTTTTTTGAAAATGTCTATATTGCATTGCAAAAAAGACTTCAATAGTTAACATTCTCACCACAAAGGAAGGAATGCTATTTGGTCATAAGAAATGATAAAGCCATGCAATCTGTTTCTATGTGAATTAATCTGAAGAGTGTCCTATTGAGTGAAGTCAGTCAGAGGAAGAGGAACAGATTCGTGATGTTTATCACATATGGGATATAATGAAACTTCATAGGGGAATATGGCATCCCCAATGGCAATAGGAACACAGAACAGAAGGAATCTTGCCACTGGGGTGAGGTTGAGAGGTTAAATTAGGAGAGGAAACACTAAGACAATGGAGAAGGGGAAAAGTGCCTGTCACAGAAGCTGACTGGGAGGTGGGGTGGTTTGGACAGACAGGATTTGGGACATTGATAGAAGGTAGTGGACACTGTTAAAAAGATTGGTCTTGGAACAATGTACACCTAAAGCCCAATCATAAATATTTTTGCAACTCTGTAATTCATGGTGACCCCAAAATTATTTTAAACAGCTAGATGAATCACCTGCCTTACTTCAACTGGGTCAGTGGTAACTTCCCGGCTCCCATGCACACTTTAGCTGCTTGTCCTATCCCACTATGCCCTTTAACTCTGGTTCCAGCTAGAGCTTTATTTTTCTCAACAACGTATTAAGATGTAGGCTCTACTGAACACAATCTATCCTTTTAATGTGTAAAATCCAGGGATCAGGGAGATGTCTTAAACATTGGGCTGAGTGCATGTTATATATGCATGAGACCCAGGGTTTGATCTCTGATATGAACATCATCCCACAGTACTATCATGGATAGCAGCTATTTCCATACAAAAACAATGCAATAAAAAACCATATGCATTTATGGTTCTTCAGCCTTGTCAGGAGTGATCCCTGAGTGCAAAACCAGGAGTAAGTCCTTAATACTGCCAATTGTGCCCCCCAAAACAAATAAATAAACAGGCAAACGTTTTTGGCCTATTCAGAGAGGTATGCCCACCATATTCAGCCTTACCCTCTCTAGCCCTGCTCTGACATTTCCTAGGAATGGGACAGAATGATGTGTTGGCAGTTTCCTGATCCCCTTAGTTTCTCACTGGCTCGTTGGTGTTGTCTCTCTGGAGAACTGGTGCTATAAACCCACTTTTATAGGTGAAAGACCTATAAAAGTTGAGGTTGGGAGAAGAGGTGAGCAGGCAGAAGCACCCAAAGCCAAGTTCTGTGATCTGTGACCCCCCTTCATTGTGGCAACTGCCCAAGGACACATGGCATGGGGGTGTATGGAGGCCAATAACCCTTTTAGGATTCAGGTGATACCAGTATGGGTGGGCTGGGGCTACTAATCAGGACAGGGGCCTCCAGTTCCACCTCTCACAGACTGCTGGTTCAGAACTTGGGGCACATCCCTCTGACACTGCTTCTCCAGTAGAGTTTGAGCTTCCATGCTTTTGGGAATCTTGGAATCATTCTAGACCAGCCAGGTCAGGCTCTTGCCTCTTGCCACTACCCAGCTCTGCTTTGTCCTGCAATGCAGAAAGACACCCCACCCCAAGCACTAGCACTGAGGTGCCAGAGAATTCAGTTTGTGCTCCATCCACTGTGAGGAACTCATCATCTCATTACAAAGGATAAGACATATTTTTTCAGTATGGTTATATGTGGTAATGAAGCGTGCAGGAAACCACACAAGATAGATGGCAGCTTTCACGAGGGAAGCCGGAAACTTGGTTAACTTAATAGTCTATTTATTACTTTCACTCTCCTGGCTTATAGCAACTGACGGCGAGTACCCTTCTCCCACTCCGGTACAATTAAACGGGGCCTCTGTGATTGTGTACGTTTAGTTGCCAGCTTGGTTGGGATGGACCCTGAGATTTGGGAGAGATGGAAAAGGACTCACAGAGGGTATGAGTGGAAGTGAAAATGAGAGAGCAGCATTCTCATAGCATTTTTTTTATTATATATATAATTTTTATTTTAATCATATTGGCTTACATATTGTTGACAATCATATTTTAGGTACAAATTAACATAAAATCTGGGGAACTAAATCTGCTTCATATTACCCAACCCTGCCCTTTGGCAGGAGTGTGGCCAAAACTCACAGAGCAGCCAGCAGTGAAGCGGCCACTCCTCATCTTAAATCTGTAGGAAGAGACATAACTGGCCAGGTCTCACAGAGAGAAGGGACCAAGCTGTCTTGCATGATAGTACTGAAACAACCCCTCAAAAGTCAGACCAAACTTCCTGGCCCCCTCCTGGCCTGCTAGTAAAGAGCAGGGCTTAAGGCAAAGGTCTGAACAAGGATATCTGAGGATAAATCCGAGTTAGGCTTACCAGGAGAAATGATTAATTTCTAAAGGAAATGAAAAGGGCTTCCTCTTCTTTCCTTTGCTACAGGTGGGTATGATGCCATTCTGTGACTATGAGGATGAGAAGGGGGTGGAGGACATTGTGTGTATGTGGGGGTAAGGGATATACGAGCTATTCTATTTTATAAAATATAATGTTTTCACCCAGGTAACAAGCTGTGGATGGTAGAAGAGTAAAATACAGGGAATGTGAACTCTTAGGCCACCGAATTTTTGTAAACCAATAGATTTCTATATTTACAAATAAAGCCACTGCCAGAGGTCATTGTATTACTTGTGGCTGAAAAATATTCCTAAATAACCAAAATAATTGCTTTCACAGAGCCCATGCATGGGCCCTTGCTTAGTTCATTTAAAAGCTTTACATATGCAGGCATACTTTAGTATCTCTGATTTAAAAAGCAGTACACAAGAGTGAAGGGAGCAGTAAAGTTTTTTAGCTAGGAAATAGCAGAACCAAGATCTGGACACAAGTCTTCCTGTCTAAACAATTAAGACCAGTAACTTGAGGAAAATCATGGCTGGATCTTCTGAGCAAAGAGTGGTGTGGGAGAGGCAAAGAAACTGGTTTACCTAAAGGTACTCAGCTTCATTCAAGAGGAAAACCAAAGGATCAGTGCCCTTGAGTCTAACTGTTGATTGGACAGAGCACACTGCTTCTGCCAACCACAATGTTAGGCATTATTTATGGGCTGAAATACATCAAATGAATCCAGCCACTGACCAGTTGGACAGTGCAAGGGAGATGTAAATGGAGGAAGAAAGTGCTCAGGGACAAGAAGCACTCATATTTAAGCATCACTCCCAGCCTTGTGGAGCCCCTCAGGACCCACTCCAAAGTTTCTGTGTCTAGAGCAGGAAAAACAAGCCCTCTGCCTGCTTTGTCTATCACAGCAAAAAGCCATTTCTTGCTGATATTTGAAGTTCTGAGAAATATTTGGAGTTATAGATGTCTTTGATGAAGGGTCTGATTCTTCCAATAATTTCTCTACCACCTGTCCTAGCAGGAGAAAATAATATGACCTTCCAGTTGTTCTTTGATAAGACTTTACCTAAGGCCAGTAAATTCCTTAAGTCAGGTCCCAGTTTCCCAGGAGCTTCCTCAGTGCTAGTCAGCTTTGCATATCTAAGCCAATAATACCCAATGGCATTGAGATCATTCATGGGAACAGAAATGGCATGAGTCACATGAATGAATGTGACTCATCCTTCTATTTCCTAGTGAAAATGCAAAACATAAATCCAATGTACATCAAGACCTCCATCTCCATCTATCCATCCACCCACCTACCCATCCATCCATCCATCCATCCATCCATCCATCCATCCATCCATCCATCCATCCACCCATCTGTCACCACCTTTTATACAATCTTTTACCACATTATCTATCTGTATGTTTCCATCCAGTCACTCACCATCCTAATATCCATCCTCTTATCTCTATTTTCTGACTATGTTTATATGTATGCATTCAACCATGCCACCAGAATCCATCCACCATCAGGCCACCTATCATTTTATCTCTATCAAGTATCTATACATATATGTATTTACAGATCCATCCGTCTATGTATGCATCCATGATGTATATATGAATGCATGTATTTACCTATCCGCTTTACCTATGCATTTATCTATGCATGCATGTTTATATGTACCTCAATCTCTCTATTTATCTACCCTGTAGCCAATAGAAGGAGTTGGTCACATAATTAGTTCTCTCACCCCTCCATAGGATCATTAATCAGCAGAAAGTAGAATTTTCTTTCTCTCTTACTACCTCCAGGGTAGATACTGTCTAGAGATGGGGGAAAAATCAGAATAAACATATGCAAGAACTGGGGTTTAAACATCCCACAAAGATTAACTTATCTGCAGTAATTGCCTTAACTAGGGGATTTTTAATGCTTTTCAATGTTTTTCAGAGGAGGAAAAATATGCAGAGTGAGTTTTAAAGCAGTCGACAGAGGAGATACACTGTACAAAAAAGGAGTTATCAACTATAAGAAGCCCATAGCTAGGACATTTAAGGCACTGATTCTAGGGGATTTAATAAGAATGTAATTTGTATAATTAACCATTCATCAATGTCAATTTCATTAAATGAATGCCAGAAATATTACCTTCAGCAGCCCGACCTAACAGGATTGGAATATATTATATGAAAAATGAACACTGAGTGGTTCCCCCTCCTGCTCTGTCTGTCACAGCAAGATTTGCAAGACTGAGAAATAATTTAAAGGGTAGTAAATGAAACTGGCTAAGGCGAATGTGTGCATTTTGGTAACTAACCTCCGTCATGATGTATGAGAATTTGTGTCAAAACGTTTGCCTGCTGCAATGACTAAAGGGACCTAGAGCTCCCTCCTAGGTGGTAAAACCTGAGAAATAATGTCAGGAGCTTACCAAACACCCCCCTGGTCACCACTTATTCTTTCCCCTGGAAGGCCCTTGAGGCTTTAAGCCCAATAGTGGGGGAGGCTTTGCATCTAGAATTTTCCTACATTCAATGACACATCCAGAGAAAGTGGATATGGAACCACAGCAGGTATGGAACCCTGGAAAATGATGATGGGAGCCCAGTAGAAGGAAATTGTTCTAAGTTTTATCCATATTATTGTCTACAGCCATCAGGGAAAGAAGGGGCTAGATGTAGATAGATGGGTTGTTTAAACATTTATAAATAGGACTTAATCCTAATGTTGCTCAGGAGGGAGGTAGCATTTATGGGATTTGTTTATCAGTATGCCCTGGGGTAAAGTGGGAGACTGGAGTGGGCAATGTGCATGTATTTATGGGAATACATGCATAGAAAACACACAAAAAATCAGTCATAAAACTTGGGAGCAAAAGGAGCATGAAACACAATAGGGTACCCATCAATTCATAGATTTCTCTCTTCTAATATCAAGGCCCTTCAAGGCCCACAATATTCAATCGGTATGAAGAGCATTCCTTTAAGACTCCCACATCCTGAGAGATAAAAATTACATAGCAATTAAATCAAATGTACTTAAAAATGTAATCATGCAACAGAAAGGTTTTTCATCATTTTATAAATGTATTAAATTCAAAAGTCACCCCATAAAGTCCGAAGAAAGACAATATTAGTTTGGGAATCTGAGACCAGATGTCTAGAGCTGACCTACTCTTCACAGCACTTCTAGACTGAATTACTCTGTTATGTCCTATGGGGAGCCCAGCAGTCAGCAAATCCTCTTCCTTGCCTTAGAAAAAAGCACCCGCAGAGAAAGTTGGGCCTCAAAATTCATGCAAAGTGTGTGTATCCAAATATGGGGTGCTAGCTGGAGGTCCAACCAGAGTCACAATTGTGGGTCTTGATTTCTGAAAAAATGTATTCAAAGGTGCTAGCTTTGGTTCACCAGCCAAGTATCATCTTGATAGTATTAGGGGCAAAGGACAGGCATTGCATCCTCTCTGAAACACTCTTGGTTCTCATCCTTCAGATGGGGATATGATATTCCTGAGTCACAGTCACAGGAGAGGGACAAGGAGGGTCTGTGCCATGCCCCTCCGGCAAGTACAAGAAGGTTGATTTTTTCCCCCCTTCAGATAAGCAGGGAACCATGAGTTCTTCCTTTTTCTTGTAGAGGAAAGGGAATCTGAATTCGTTCTGAGATGCTAGGCAGTTCCCTTGGTACCCTTTTAGGATATGGACATCTCTCATCTGTCTGTCTGTCTGTCTGTCTATCTGTCTGTCTATCTATCTAATATATACAGTAAGGATTTGGATATATCTAGTGATATGCTGGGAGCTATTCCTGGCTTTGTGCTTAGAAGTGGCCCCTGGTGCTCAGGGGACCATATGTGGTACTGGAGTCCTCAGGACAAGGCAAGTAACCTAACCCTTCTGTTACTGCTCCAGTCTCTGCAATATGAATATTTTAAGAAAAAAGAGTAGGAAGGGTTAAAACTCAGGAAGGGATGTCAGGCAACTGTCTATTTTTAGAGGAGAATCAGGCCAAGCCCTATGTTCTAGGGCATACAGGTACAGGGACCCAAATTCTCCCAGAACAGGGACATAAAAAGCATTGTCAGAGCTGTTTTCCATGGTCTTCCGGGTGGCTGGAGGTGGCAGCGGGATTCTGAAAGATCGGGACGTGTGGCTAAGTGGGACAGACACTGTGACATCAGGACCATTGTCCCTTCTTGCTGAAAGTCCAAGGTCTGATGATAGCCCGTCCCTGGGTCTCTTGGCCATCAGACCTGGGCACCACACAGTAGCATGGATCTCAGCCCATTGCCTGGTGACAAACTCAGACACAAGCCACAGAGCATAGGGACATGGGCCCTCAGGCTTTCAAGCATAGTGACTGGAAACAAATGAGCTGATACCAGCCTGAGCAGGGACATCTTGAATCAGGCCACATTCAGTACCTCTGGCAGCCTCCTTTTCCTTCTCTCTGGAGACCTTGCTAAGAGTGGAGAACTGGCCCCATCCAGCCATGCTGCCCAGGCCTCCAGCCAGAAGGCCTCCTTCCAGTTTCCTACTGGCCCTTCTAAGACATCAGGGTCTTTCCAGGGATGGCGGTGCTGGATCCCAAGGATTTTGCTGTCTTTATGCTCCCAGAAACCTTGCCTCTTATGGCTGGGGTCCAGCCAAGTGTAAAGTCTTGCCAGTGAAGGTCACCTCAGGAGTCTGAAATGGATGAGGGGAAGGAAGTTTAAGTAGTGAGTGAAATGGTAAGTTCCAGGGATCCCAAAGAGGAGTTGGACTGGATCTGGGGTTTCAGTGACAGTGACTTTAAACAGTATAATTTCTCCTCACAAATCCAACAGAAACCAAGAACTGACATATAAACACTGTAGGATCAGCTTAAAGGGCCAAATCAGAGCCCTCACCCCCCAACGTAAAAAGAGCCTCCACAAAGGCTAGGGGTGTGGGACTCTGAAGAGAACCTGCCTGCCATCTCCTCTGGCCTGCATTGCTTCATTGGGTTGGTGAGGATGAATGGCTTCTGGCTCAACCTCACTGGACTCTCAGTGTTCAGAAAGGAAAAAAGCCCATTGGAGTGAAATCCACTGCTTCCCTTATTTTCCAAGAAGGCATCATGATGTCAAAGTGACTTATGGTTATCCTGGCAGGTACTGGAGCTTGTAAAGGCCACCTAATCACTTTGTTTGGGGATTCATTAGTCATCCACACCTTGAGGAATGGAAAAACCTTCATGAGAGAGAGAATGTGTGTGTGTGTGTGTGAGAGAGAGTGAGAGAGAGAGTAAGGCAAAGAGAGAGAGAAGGTTTTTGTGGATGAGTTGTATGAGTTTATGTTTCTGTGGTGTGTGAAAGTGTGGCGTGAGAGTGTGTGGGTGAGTATATGAGTGCATTGGTGATTGTTTATATGTAGATGGGTGTGTCTGTGTATGTCATTGTATTTGTATATAATACATATTTGTATGTATGGGGAATATAGGCTCATAAGACAGAGCAGTCTGGCCCACCATTAGGAGTCTGGTCAGGAGGAGTAGAGTATCTTTCATCCTTGGGCTATTCCCTCCCTCTCCATCTCTTCTTTCCCTGGTTTTCTCCTCTAATATTCCTCTAGCAGTGGGGTGGACAGATTTGGAGGAAACACAAAGATACAGGACATGGGGAAGATCTTCCAGAAGCACTTACTTAGGACAGTAAGAATATGTAGCTGGGGTCCTTAAGGTTTGGACCCTATTGAGATGGCCACTCTAGCAGGGAAAACTCTCACACCCACTAAAAGGACCCCCTGAAAGAAGACACCTTGTAGGCAGAGTGCTTAAATATTCTTTCCAGATAGTAAAATGAGTCATCTCATTGCAATGGGTCCAGAAGGCCTTTTTCTGGACACTTCTGATACCCACTTTCCACTCCACCCTAGGCCAGCCTGAACAAGTTTGAGAACTGGCCCAGGATCTAACAACCTAGCCTCCATTGTTTACATCTGTCACATCTGGTGTTAGATACCATGACTGAAGAGGAAGGAGGTACCCAATCTGCCCAGGAGTGTGGCAGATGCTCATCCAGGCTCTAAAGCTCTCTTGGACTCAGCCCAAGCAGATTTGTGCAAAAGATGCCCCAGAATGGGGTGACTGATTCAGGAGTGGAAGAGAGGAGAGGGTTTCCTAGTCACATACAGTGACACTTCCCATCCCACAACACTGGTGTGATGGTGAGATGGTCTTAGGAAGGGGACCTGCTTCTACCCCCTGCCTAATAATAACAACACTAATCAATAATCTATATAGAACTAGATTCATCACTACTTACATGGTGACATGCTTTCCTCTGCCCTCCCCTCATCCCCGCCAGGGCATGCTTGGCACTGCTCAGGACCATAGCTATAATGGTACCATATAACCTTAATGAAAACCTTCCAGCACAATGGCAGGATTAAAACTCTGGGATATATAGCTCCATCTCATGCTCATCTTCTCTTATGACGTGATATGTTTCCCCAACTGTTGGTGGATCCAAGTCTCTGCATCACTGCATCACTCTGGGATCATTTATAGGGCCACTTTCTTCTCGAACCCGGGAGCTGAGAGGGAAACTCCACAGTAGCTGGGGGGGCTGTGCTTGCTTTCTGTGAGTCAGATTGCTCTGCAGGCAGCCTCTACAGCTTGAGCCATGCTGGATAAGGCCTTTATGTGCAAGTCCCCGCCTGCAAGTCCCTCTGACTCTCCATATGGCACAAGCGTCAGCCGTTGCAGTCCCAGTTCCTGGATGTGTCCTTGGGGAATCTGTGCAAAGCCCCTCCTAAGTGTTTTCTTTCCCTCTGTGGTTCTGCTGATTGGCAAGGGTCTCTGTCTGCTTGCCTCTCTTTGAGCTTCTCTGTAGCCCACCCACTTGCCAATGTTTTCAGACTGGCTCTTGCCTAGAGGCACTTTTCCAGGTATTATAGAGCATCTCCAATGCCACTGCCAGAGTTATGCCCATAGCCAGCTTTTCCCTTTAATCCATCATGTGTTCTCTCATTAGTAAACATTGATGGACTGTGGCAGGCCTCACACTGGGTGCCGACTGACTACAGAGACAAAGCCATCTTATTCTTGTGTACCTTATGAATCAACAGAAGGGATGGTATACAGACAAAGGGATTCCTGTGTGTTTGCAGGAGAGGGTTGGTTGCTGCACACACATGGGGAGAGATGCAAGGCTGCTGAAATAGTGAAACATGTGAATGTGTATTTCCTGGGCTTGCCACCCTCAGCTAACATTTCAAAATAGGAACATCCTCAAAAAAAGTTACTTGGAGAAGGGCCAGGAAGATAGAACAGGGGTTAGAGGTTTTCTTGTCATGTGGCCAACATTAGTTCCATTCCCAGCACCACAGATGGTCCTTCGTGTAAGGGTATAACTACACATAGAGCAAGAGAAAACCCTGAGCACCACGGGGTGTGTTCCCAAACCTAAGGTCCTGGGGAGAAGAGGCATCATTTCAAAGTATGATGGCTCCATGGGGCATAGCTTCCTTGTATGGTAAAGAATGAGAGCGATCAAGGGAGAATTCACAGTGAGGAGAGGCAGAAGAAAAGGCTGTCAGAAGAAGATCATGAAGCAGTCTCAGAAGATGCCTTCAATGGGCTTGGGTTCCTGCACGGTGCAGCAAGTTAAATGACGTGAGGTTTTCCAGCTCATATGCTGAATCCTGTGCACAGCAGGGAGCATGCAGCTATTTACACCCTGGTTTTCTTGCCAAAGGGAACTCACAGAGCTATCCTGTTACGAGGGCCACTTGCTTCCACGATCCCCTTCAGACAGGCCTAGAGAGGAAGGAGTTCTCTGAGTTTACTCAACCTACAGTTAGTCAGAACACATTTTCACTTTGGAACCATTACATGTTGGAAGCAAGGCAACACCACCCAGTTGGAAGCTCTGGTAGGAAAAGTAGAGCCCAGACAGAGCCAAGTGGGAGGAAGTTCCTGTCCCTTGGAGCTGTCGGTTCTAGAGACAATATGTAGTAAAGGGTTATTGTAGAGTTTTTCTGTTAGCTCCAAGCAGGTTGTATATTTTCTTTGGACCTCCTCCATCCCTTCGTTTCTCAGTTTATGAATGAATAGCTTGATTCATTCATGCATACATGCATTTTTAAATTTCTTTTCATTCAACAAACTTCTACTTTTTATTTTTCTGTGTGCTGGGCCTTGTTTGGGGACATAAAGGGAATTTGGGAAATATAAAGATGAATGTTAGTAACCTCAATTCCCAAAGTGTTTACTGGTGAGGGCTGGCAGAGCCATGGATAATAAGCCATGGCAGGGAGGGGAATGGGGGCATGAGCTGCTGGGACTGTTTCAGACCCCACTGCCATTAGGGGATAATCCTTCTCACTCATACAACATGAAAATATAGTACTAATAAAGAGAAAGATATCTGAAAAAATACAAAAGCATTCATATCTATTAAAGGAGACCCTGGCACTACTTCTATCTGAGAAATAAATAATTGTGAAAAATAAAAAATGTGTCTATGGAGGTAGAGGAGGAGCAGATCAGAATTCTTTAGGAGTAAATGCCTTGATTGCTGATCAATATCAAGAAACGCAAAACATTTGAGCTTGCAGGAGGATGTAGTTATCAACACTGAAAATTAGTAGTGTGATAACTTTTTTTTTATTTTTTATTAATGATATTTCTTTATTTTTTGTATATTGTTGACAATAATATTTTAGGTACATATTAACATAAAATCAGGGGGATTCCCATATCAAATTGTCCTCCTTCCACCTCCATTCCCATCCTACCACCCATATCCACCTCCCTCTCCCTTGGGGCTGCTAGAATAGATGGTCTCCTCTGTGCCT